>JAWWEQ010029157.1:0-23723 GCA_035583055.1 Torymus tubicola
GAGAGAGAGAGAGAGAGAGAGAGAGAGAGAGAGAGAGAGAGAGAGAGAGAGAGAGAGAGAGAGAGAGAGAGAAGGAGGAAGTTGCAGAGGTTCTGTGTGATTTTGAAGTATGCGGGGAGTTTTTTTGGGGATGAGAGGGTCGAGTGGTATTACGGTTGATTCATTAGTCTTTAAGTGGTCGGTGAGGAATGGTGCATTGGCAATTAACTTTCTTTGATCTCGGGTGATCGGAGTTTTGATCGTTGATAGATTTCCTATAGCGAGTGACGGTGACGAGTGTTGGCACAGTCCTTTTTACTTAGTTTATCACTTAAGAATATAAAGTGGCTATTATAATAAAAATATGTTTCTAATTACTGAATTCGTGATAAGAATAAACATAAAATCTAAATAGCTACAATGTACGATTAAAATCGAAGATTGATTTTTTACATCTAACGTATATCAGATATTGAACATTTTAATATACAAGTTCCTCAAGTAACGGTATATAATTATAATTACTCGAACATCGTCAATTATCTAAATTCCTATCACGCACTAAATTACCACACGTAAACGCTACCCATCATGTATAACAATTTTAAATTTTCCTGTATGCCAACAAGAATTTATCTTCATTATCACTATCGATCTAGTATAACTAAGCTCGATCGCAGCGTAACATATATACTATATAGAAAACCCACAGCATTTCGTCCTACAAACAAATAGTTTTATAATTCCGCACGCTCTCGAAACTTTCCACCCACTGCAGTTTCCTCGACACCGCAAACGCGTGAAAATCGCGGCTAATGAACGGCAATGGAGCGCGCCAATCCGATTTTTCCCTTCCAACGCGTATATACGCGCGCGCGAAATTCCGGCACGTTGCACTCGCGGTGCTTTATTTATCAGCGCACAGCGTATATATATATATACGCGCGAAATTAACCTTCCGGCGTTTCTTTCGCCGCAGTGTGTTTTTTTTTCTTTCACTCATGCACGTTGGTCTATATTGGATTTCGTTTGTATATAATGAGCCCGAAATCAGCGGATAAAGTGTATAAGACGCAACGAAGCGTGATGGCGTGGATATTATTGATTTTTAAATGTTTGATGTAGTATAGAAGCGTATGAATGTTTTTTTGCTGATTGTTGGGGCATTTTTCGTTCTCGGAAATTGGAAATTAATTTATTAACGCTTCTTTGGCCTTTATATAATTTTACGTTGATCTATATATGAACGTTTATTGAATCAAGAAACCGCATTTTACATTTTTCAAGTGAATTTATATTTTTAGAAATCCTTTTTTCCTATATAGCCTTCGCTAAAAATATAAAAGAGATCCATAGACCTTTACACGTGATATAAATAAAATCCGATCACTCCATTGTTAAATTACAAAATACCTTGCTAATTTTTAATTAGCCTACATGTCCTTTATACATAGTCGTGCACAAAACTTCATACGAGCCAATTTAATTTGAAAATTCTCTATAATTTTTTTGCAATCTCGTAGCGGAATTTTCAATTAAAAACTGATCAGAAAAGAGGACCGTTCAATTTCACCTTGTGACATGCGTTCACCGTAAAAATTCAATAAGAAACAAGTGTTTAATTCTCTAAAAAGAATCCGTAGTAAAAAAGTATGTGCTCGTGGTGCTCAACTTAATAAACTATCAGAAAGAAAACCAACTCTCCACGCGAAAACTCGGAGCTATATAGCATTAAATTCAATCGCTAATTGAAGAAAAAAAAATCAATCGTGAGAAATCCTCCACATCTGCGATAAATTTCGAAAAGATATAATTGCCGATGAAGTTCGCTCGATATCGAAAAGAAAAAGGGGTATAAAGTATAAAAAAGAAAGAAACTTGTCTTTTTCCTTGTTCTCGCGTCCCACCCCAGTGGGGAACCAAAAAAACTATATCAACCGGCAGCGGCTATTGTCGCGAACGATAACAATAACCCGACCCCTGGCGCTCTCGGAAACACTTGTCACTTGACAAATCGCCGCTAAAAGCGGCCAACTTTTGGACTCGCTCCCGCGCAGGTAAGACGTTTCGCCCCATTTCCCCTCTCTCTATAAAGCATTATATACATATATGCCCGCGCCTGGACGTATACTTATGTTACACTTATTGTGACGAAAAAAGAATGAAAAGAAAAAAAAATTCCGCGGGAAAGCTTTGACGCGGCGTTAAGTACCTCGGCGCGCAGTAATTACGGTATTAATTAACTCGTATTTTACCAGAGCAGCATGCGCCCGCACAGGTGGCGCGTATAATTACCGCCTATGCGCACCGCGCGTATATAGCGCTTATCCGGTATTGCATGTAATCCGGGGCCGATTGCGAATGCAGCCGCTTTCAAAGCACACATACAAGTACATACATGTGCACTTGGTAAGTATTGTTTTTTCTAATCATCGTGCATGTGCACAAAGCCAGTTTTTTTTGTGCGTATACAGATGTGTATACAGAAAAGCACATACCTATATGTGAGTGTTTTTTTTTTTTGCAAGCGCACTCGCGCGTTTAGCGTTAATTATGTTAACGCTCGAACAATTATGCACAAAGAGTTGATTGCAAAACGTTTTCAACTTCTTTCGCAAAAAATATCAGGGATCAAGAGAGCCAAAAGAGGATTTTCGATACGCGCGCGCGCGGAGTCATCATGCGCGTGGTTTGTGGTGCGCGCGCACACGTTGATTTTGGGAAAAGAGCTTTTTCGGACTCGCTGACCGCCAGGCGTGATGCATGGGATTGTCGGCGAGTATACGCTGGTATAACGGGTTTGATCGAAAGTGGAGGGATTTTATATGAAAGTATCACGTTGGCGAGGACTGGTTTGATATTCGTTTGATGATTCAATGATATTATTTTCCAAGTGATTGTTAATGAAGCTTTGTGTTCCGTTTATATACACTCGATGCATGTATACATAATTTATTTCTCTTATATTACATTTTACAATGGACGTACAGTATTTTATTTTTATTTTTATCAATTTGCTTTAGATAAGATTTTTTTTTTATACAAAATTGTAATAAAATAAAATATTTCGTGTTGTATATAATGTAATTTGTTGAAATTTTTAAAACGTGCAATCAATCAAACATTATCGAATTTGAAAAATTTATCATGACAAAGAACTTATTCATTACGTTTACTATTTGCGGATAATAATATTTTCATGACATTGAAAGTATATGTCATCAAGTTCTATATTATTAGAAACATTTGATTCAAAACACGCGCGGACAGGTCGGAAATGTGGGCATCTGCCAAAAAGTTCGAAGCAAACCTGCAACTTCAAAATTTTTGGCTTTTGCAGAAATAAAATTTGAAATTCCATTAGCGTTTGTTACGAAGATGTCACTTCAAACGCTGATACATTATTACTGTACACATGATTTCTATATAATAAACGCGAAACACCTCTAATCTTCCTAACAATAAAATTTTGAGATAAATCGATTATGTTCTGCGTAATATCCTATAAATTCACCGAGATTGCAAAGATTTGCCAACGAGTTTGAAGTTAAAATTATTACCTTGAATTTTTCATTCGGCAAAGTTTGACTTTGTATATTTATCGTGTGAAAGCAAACCTAATCGCGATTTCATTGCACGCGATGAAGAACGTTGACGTAAGAAGAATAAATAATAAATCAACGTCTACGCACGTGACGTTTTCACGATTTAAAATAGCAGCGCACTATTTCAAAAAACTTTCTTATTAAAATCTTATTTATTTCTTTTTTCTTTTGCCCACCTACATTATATCCAAGTTAATAAATTAAGCATTACAACCACACCATAAAATCCACGTATATAAAAACAATTTAGCCTTAAATAAAAACACCTCGATTCACATATACATATACCTATATATACCAATATATTCCACACCTTCACTCCTCCAAAAAAAAAGCAGAGGACAAACATTATCTTTGAAAACTTTCCTCATCCTCCGCTCACCCTCTACAAATAAAATCCCATCCACCCCGTCGGCACTTCCCAACTTCTCGAACACTCGGCAGCAACTCCATCAAATCAACTCAAAACAATCGCTCCATTTTTCTCTCTCACTTCTCCTTTCCTCCCTATATATATCTATACACATATATACTCCGCTAACGTCTCGCTAATTGCGAAAGTTTTCTCCTTCCCGCCCCCGTCGTCGTCGCGTAAACAAGACGCACGTTACAAGATCTCCTATATATATATATATAGCGGAATATAAGCGCGAGTTCATGTAATTCTCGACTGTGCGAATTCTCGTTATATATAGAGGTGCGTCGATATAGTGCAATTACGAGAAGCACGAGAGAAGAGAGTGTTTTTTTTCTCGACGCTTTGATCGGTGTATAGGGACGCAGGGGTAAATTGGAGGGAAACGAAGCTGGGAAAGGTTAGCGTTTGCGAAGATTTGTAGGCGAGAAGGGTAGTTTAGTGAGGGAGTGTGATGGAGGGTGGTGGAAAGGTTTAGCGGATGAATGTTGTTGCGGGAATGCTAGGGTTTACGAGTGGCTATCAGGAGAGGTGTGCGGTTGAATTAAAAAAAAAAAGTTTTGAATTTAATTAAATATATAACATTTTGTATAAAATTAATCTTATAAGGTAGTTGTTAAAATAAATAAGAATTTTAATTTATTTTTCCTTGCAATTATTTATTTAGAAATTTATATAGTTTATCGTTATCGATAGATTGTATATGCATTTGCTCACAGATTTAAAGTAAAATTGTTTGTAATATTTCAATAAATCCTGTTTTCACATAATTTACATACTTTATTCTCTGAGCATAAATCGTAATTGCCTTAAACCACATCCTACAAGTATATTACAATTATTTTATAAATGAAATAACGAATAAAAACTAAAAAAACATCATTTCTTACATTCCGCCAATCTTTCCTAATTTCGCATGCATACTCAATTAACTCTTACCAATTTCTCAATCACTCCCACCATCCAATGCCAAAACCAACCATCAATCAACCACCTTATATCAACAAAAAAAAACAAACCAAGTCCCCATATTAAGTTAAAGCAGCGCGGATGAATAAGAATTCGCGTTTGCTCGCTTCTGTATATAATATATATACGCTCAAGCCGTATTCTCCGTATGCCCTTATATGGCGAGAATCTCGTCCAGGCACGATTGGTATCAGTAAAACATCAACGCGAGCTGATTTCGCAAGTGCCGCGGTTATACTCGCGCGCCAAAGCGCTTCGCATATACCGAGGAGGTGGCATCGCGGGAGCACAGGTGATCGAGAGAGAGAGGGAATAGTGAATGCCTATATCGCTTGGTTGAATATATGCAAGTGAGGCTCGTTGTACAGTGTACAGAGGTACGAGCATGCGGATTGGATGATGTGAAGTAGTGGGGTTGCGCTGTTGAATGTAGATGGTTTTCTTGGTTGTTGATGTGGTTAGTAGGGTGAGGGGTTTTGATTACTATTTTTTGAATTGTTAGATTGAAATGTACGTTATTGGTAATGTATTTTAGTAAGGAAAGTGAGAATAATAAGGAACAAATATAGCAGGTTATATAGCCGGGCTGTAAGCATTTAAAATTATGGTAAATAAACGGTAATGTGGTAAAGAAAAGAAATAATTATTAATATAAAAATAAGATTCCTTTAGTTTTTAATATAAAATCTGATTTAGTCCTCTTGATAAATTCTACACAAGAATTAAAAAAAATTAGCATTACCTATATACTCAAACTCAACATATCCTAAACAGTTTATTTATACTATTATACTTTATTCACCAAAAACTATTACCATTACCTTTTCCCC
The DNA here is from genome assembly GCA_035583055.1 of Torymus tubicola. Taxonomy (NCBI): domain Eukaryota; kingdom Metazoa; phylum Arthropoda; class Insecta; order Hymenoptera; family Torymidae; genus Torymus; species Torymus tubicola. The sequence goes on from JAWWEQ010029157.1 coordinate 5,799, forward strand.
ACATAAAACACCGGCAAATGATCAAAATTTAATGCAAACTTTTATTCATCTGCATACTTACTCTCAATCATTTTCAAACCCGCACTCTCGTCGCGTATACTTTATACGTGTGCGCAGGCGCGATGGTATACAGTGGACCCGTGCGCGCGCGCAGCGTCGTCGCGTGCTCGAGACGCGCAGTCGCGACTTTGTATCCGGCCACCACGCGCTGCGAGCAGGTATTTTCTCGAGAGAGAGAGAGAGAGAGAGAGAAATGACCTACACACGTGATACAGAAAAACGACGGAATCTGACGTAGTAGATTGTGTAGTGTATACCTCTTGATGAGGATGCCAGCCTGGTAGCCGAGCACCGCGACGAAGACAGCACAGTCCGGCTGTCGCGGGCGCGCGTTGTCGCCGCGGCGGTGGCGACGGTAGTCTGTGCGTGTATATATGTATTATAGGTGGAGCGATAGTTTTTGGATTTTCCGCGGGGAAGAGGATGCGATGAAGTTTATTGTGTAAGGGTTAGAATATACGATGGTTCGGTAAGAGTTGGGTTTTAGTATAATGGTGCGAATTTATTATAATGACGGTTAAGGAATGTCTTTAACATAAGTTCATTATAATTTTTCAGGACTTTTAGATTTATTCATAGCGGTTTATAAAAGTGAGCGAACGAAAGTTTTGTTTAGTTACATTGGTGAATATTCTTTTGCGGAAACAAACGTAAAAATAGAAACGATAAAATGGCTATAATAAAATATTTTTAAGAAAAAATATTGAGGGTAATAAAAAATTCTTGGAAAATTTCCATCAAAGGCTTTTATTTTATTATTTATATAAAAGAAATACATGTATATTTTGTAAACTCCATACGAAATCCATCAACATGATTTTCATGAAACGAAATTCATGTCAAAGAGAGCGAAAAAAGCTTTTGACGAAATTCAACATTTTCATCAATTTTTTTTTTAAATGCACGATATAGTAGAATGACGTTCTTCAGTGGTGCATTTTTTGCTACGATAACATTGTACAATCTTTACATTATATAAATTTACAATTTTCACCATGTGTATGCGCGTGTATACTAATTTATGTTACATTTACAAGGTATCTCGATGTTTCGCAAATCATAATGATTTTCTATTATATATTCTCTCTTATTTCGGCTAAACAAATTGTGAGATAACGAACGTAATTGGACTATCTAATAACATGAAAGATACTTTACGTGACTTGAATTGAACGCAGGAAAAAAGCATTAGTTGTAAAATACTAGTTGTTTTGTCCGTGTTTTTTTTTTTTTTTTTATTACATTATCCTTGTAGTAAATTATGACGGCGTGTTATGTAAGTCTTGAAGGAAGAGCTTCCGATCATAATGGAAGGGAATATTGAAAAATATATTTCGTGTGAGTTATATATATTGTACAAGGATGATTGTTTTTTTTCGCTAATAATTCTCTATAACAAGTGTGGAAACGATTCAGCATCTCATCGGCTGATCTACCTAAAAATGTTCATTACATTAAAAAATTATGATATTAATATTGATTTTATCTCGATGTAACACTGTGTTGTTTAAAAAATCTCGTTATACTGATTTGAAAAATAAAGATTTTTGATACAATACAATGTTCCACTCTATTCAACAAATTTATAACTAATTTCCAATTGTTATCATTAATATATCACAATGTAGATTCTCACTCAATCTCGCGAACTGAAATCTCAAGATCGAAGTTTTCTAAGATAATGCAGAAACGTTCTGCATTATATCAACCTTTTATATACTCATTTATACACTTTTTTTTCTTAATCATTCCGAGAAAAAAATTTGTCCGTGGACAGAAAATGCAAAGTACATGATAGTTATAGAGACTGTAGTCGTAGCTCAAAGTTAACTCGCGTAATAACGTTTTTTTTGGGGACTATATATAATATACATTGTACATGCGAGAATGTCGTTCTCATACAAAAAACACATAGAAGAGAAAATTAATTAAAGTAAAAACGTGTGTCTCGATATTTGATATATAATATTGATCCTTTCATCAGCATATGTTTCTATATATACGTATTATACATGTATACATTTTCTAACAGACTTGCAATCGCGCATCAACAAAAATTCTCAACTTCTCAATTCACAAACTCACGTTCGTTCATATAAAATATCGTTAAACATTAAACTGACAATCAACTCGATTGAATCATAAAAAATATTTTTAAATAAAACCGTTGAATCAATATATATTTATACACACACGACACACAATAACGACGCGATCCGCAAACTATTACGAAATTAACGACTCTTTGTCTCCTCCTATCAATGTAGACCGCTACATCGAAAAGACTCCTGTATTGATCCATTAATTCCGTAATCCCTCGCGGTTTGATATTTTCTGACAGGACTTTAAAAGATACATAAAAAAAAGAAACGAAGTACCTAAAAAAAGAAACTTGATTTACAATAATCTTGCACTTCAAAGTATCCTGATGCCCGATGCATCGTCGTTTCGCGCCAGTTCAAAGTTTACATTTGCACTCTCGCTTATAAGTGTCCGTTTGCACGTGCCACTATCAACAGCACCATCGCCGTCGCTGTCGATGGGTCAGTCTTTTAACGTTTGAGTATGCGCCCTGAGCGAGTTCATGAACTCGGTCAAGCCGATGGACATGGTCATGTCAACCATTTTCTGAGGGATCCATCCTTTCAGATTCGTGTTCAACAACCACACGAATTGACATTTGTCCTTCGACTCGGCTAGATTGCGCGTAGCGAAACAGCCAACGCCGTTTTCACCCCTTTCGGAAAATTAAAATAAAATTTTGTTAGTACAATTTTTTCGGTATATCTTATCGTAAACATAATCTTTATTTTGTATAAGAAAACAAAAAATCTAGTAACAGAAGAGACCATAAATGTAAGAAGTTTAAAGGTCATTGTTATTAAAGTTTTCATTATCATTATAAAAATATAAGATTCAATAAAAAGATTGAACGATCAATTACCTTATGAAATTCTTTCTATTTGGAACGACGCTGAAATTGACTGAAATGCCACTGCTAATAAAATATGAATCATGCTGTCCCCTGCTTCTCAGAATGACAAAGTCTCTAGCACCTATTGCTCCGTTCCCGAGTGACTTTGTTGCTTGATAAACTAGATCGGTATTTTCATCTATCACCTAAAATATGAAAAGAATATTATTTTATTGCCGTTTATATATATTTTCATGCATAGAAGTAATCGAAGTGAAAAAAACTTACATATAACTTTTTTGATTCATGAACATGTTTATTCCACATTGGGCTGGTTTCAATGTGATCAAACAGAAAATCTCTCAGTTTCATTGCTGTCATATTAACGGTTCCCTGTATATTTAAAAAATAAACAAAATTATAACATATATATTGTAAAGAATGGATATTTTATTATTTTAGATTATTTTAGATCTAGAATATAGATTTAGAGCTTTCAATTTCAGTCAGGATTGATAAAAATAAGGTAACTCGGCATACGTATAAGAGTGAGTTTTAGGCATAATAAATAGCTTTTTTCAGTTAAATAAAAAAATAGTAAGAATCTTTTATTCACTGTAAATATTTAAAATTTCAAATCGTTTTGTATCTTACCGTAATTTTAAAGATTTTTCCGTCTGGTTTAGGTAATACCATATGCGAAATAACGTCGCCGTCCGTTGTAATCTTTTCTACCTTCCATTCATTCGACGTTATGAGATCGAAACATTTCTTTACTAAAGAACGAGCAGCAACTTTACACTCTTGAATCTGAAAAAATGTCGTATAACTCAATAATTTGAAAAATATGTTTTCCAATATGCAGTATGAAAAAAATGTATTGCTAATCATCATTATGAAACTTTTTAACGTAATCAATTTGCTTATAAAGAGTATTCATACTAAATATTTTTTTTATATAAATAAAGCAATTTTGAATATATGTATATAATGAATTTAATCATAAATAATAGTCACATTATAATATCAATTTTTTATCATATTGATAAGCAATTGTACGAAATCCTATTTAAAAAATAAAATTATTTTAATGCATAGCAATATATGTGATAATATAATTTAAATAATGACTATTTCAATTTCAACAAACATACATACATTAAATAGTTTTTTCTCACGTTGATAAAAAATGTTTTTCCCTTTTAGAACTTGTACTTCACTCAAAAGATTTTATTGACTAATTAAAATTTTCAAGTAATTCATATTTTTTATTTAAAATTCGTTGTTGTGAAAAACTGCTAATGCTATAAATAATCTTTTTATATTCTATAAATTTTATACATAAATTATAAGAAAATGCATTTCTTATAATGATGCTACGTAATGATTTTAATTTAAAAATGACGGTGTCCCTGTAATTTAAAAAATAAAAATTCTTTTCCTAATAACCTTTTTAGTAACAAATATTTAAATAAGGTTATTTTTGGATTAAAACGAGAGAAATGAATTTTTTTAAATAACCTTTAGCCTGTGAATATATAGCCAAAATCATTATAGACTTTCTGTAACGAGAACGATTCTGATTTAAAATTGCTTTCAGCTAAATATTTGATAATATCGAACTTCAAGTGCTATGTATTTTAGTAGTGAGATAACATTTGCCGACGACAAAATTAATACGACACAAACCTTTTCCTGCGGTAATTTTAGAGCTATCGTTGGCGCCAAAAATGGAGAGTTTGCACCTCCTCTTCTTCGGTTTGTCGGCGCGACTTCATCATCCGAATCATTTGGTGAATCTATTGGCGTGTAAAAGTGCCCCAAGTTTTCTGGCAGTAAAGGTGGTGCTATCAAATTTGGACTGAGAAGTGGTGTTCTTTCGGGATTCGCACCGCCTATACATATCAAGAAAAAATAATTTTACAATGCTATAAAGAGAGAATCGTTAAATAGTTAGTAGAAGCGTGCGGAAGCATTAGTAAGTTTGTTCATGAGTTCATAATTGAAATGGATGTCTCACGAAAAGATTATTTTTGTTTTTCATACTTATTATGGTTTTAAAAAAGCAAAAAAATAACAACCTGTGTAAAGCGACGGTCTTGGGTGGCATTTATAAACAACATATCTCTGGTGCGTATAATGCTTTGAATGCGTAAAGCTTGTTAGATAATAAAAGTTTTGTGTACCTAAATACCAATCCCTTGCTTGAGACTCTTGCGGAATAACTTTTATGTCCAAAAACCAAACTTCGCCCCATACGAGGACGAAGGACGTGAGTATGAGGAGAACTTGAAAAACTGGCTGGCTGGATAGCGCCCACTTAAATATTAAGGATAGCATGACATTATAAAAAAGTCAATAATCCAAATTAAATTCTTAATCTGTTCGTGACCGGCGTTAATCAGTAACGCTTTTAACACTTGAAAGATTGTAAATTATTAAATATTGCGGTTTCTTTCAGACCACTAAAGAGATTACAAAGAAAATCAATTTTAATGGTATAAAGCACTTACGTCATAAAGAAAAACTTTCGTTATCAAAAAGGCACATGTCGATGAAGTGGATAGCTAAAAGTAAATAAAAATAGATTAGTTTTCAACAAATATTTGCTATTTACGTAGTCAAATAAAATGATTAACTTACAGCTACGATAATCCAGTGGTCCATGTACAATAGTGCATAGAACAGTAACAGAACTGTAAACCTACACGTTGCGGCCATCTGAAAAGTGACATCAAAATTGAATATTATACATGATATAATCAAAGTTTGCATGGTTAAAAATGAACGCATATACTTGAAAAAAAAATTTTCATTCGTACAAAAAAATTAATTTTATCATCGTTTTAACGAATTTCCCGCCAATAGACGACTGCATACATTTTGTAGCGAATCGACTTTGGTCATATTTTAGGGTTTTCCAATACGTTTGCCACTTGTTGCATACAACGTATTTTAATACTTTCGGTCAATAAAATTATACAGCCGATCCCTTTTTATTATCATTATTATTACGATCCTTTTCTAAATCTACAGTTCTTGTATTATTCTCACTTTTACAACCCAGATAATCTTCGCATACTTACAACGACATCGAAAAGCGACGTTTTCATTTGGTAATGCACGATTTGTTGCACAAAGGCCGCCTGTACATTAGCCCCTGAGATCTAAAACAAACCATAAAACAAACATAAATAAAACGCAAAATCGACATTATTAAATCAAACCATTACAATCAACCAAACTCTTACCATTATACAAATGAGCCACATGAGAACGGTGAACAACAAATCGAAGGTGACGAATAGGCAGAAGAACCTACGCACATTGGACATTCTACCATTGTATCTGGAGCCGGCAATGAGGACTTCATTAACAGTATCAGGTGTTCTGACGCTATGTGCATAACTGCTGCGTTGAGAATTTATCGAAGCGTTGAGTATGGACTCAGCGGCTAATCGTAGTTGCCGGTCCTGCTCTACAGCTATTCTCATCTGCCGGTCTTGCTCCGCAGCCACTCTCATTTGCCGGTCGCTATCCTGCATCATCGCGCTTTGAGTTCCTGGAGACGACGACAACGGCAGTTGTACTCGTTGCTAAGCTCGTGGACTGTCGGGGTCGTGATGAGGCGAACGACCGGCGGTTCTAAATCAGCGGCGATTGTCATGAGAGCTGGACTGCCCGCAGCTGTGGATCGAAAAGCAGAGGATTAGTTATATTTATGTCATGTGCGATTGTGAGAGAAAGAGATTAAGTTAAGGGCGTGGGAAATGCGAGATTGAGGAAGTTCAAGGAAAAATGCCTGGATGATATGTGGAAGGAGCTGTTTGGATGGATGAGTGCATAATTTGGGTAGGTAATAGTCTAGTAAAATATGGCTAATGGACTGTGATAGTTGGATGAGGCAAATATATTTATGGTGATAATATGCAAGGTTTAACTACCGTCTGTTCACGTCGTCGCGAGCGAAACTGTAAACTGTTCTCGACTGCAAGCGACAGTTTAATAATTGTTTTGTCTACCTATAGGGTATCGTTTGATTCTTTGCTACACTTATTGTCTATATATAATATCTAACCAAAACATTACCGAGATCATATATCTTCATGCTTTACGAATCTTCATTGCTATTGTTAAGAGGTTGATGCCACATGATTTTTTTAAAATTTTGATCAGTGTTTTATACGATTCATCGACTTACTTTTGAAAACATTACGGTAAACCAAAAGTAAATAGAATAAGTTGGTTATTTTCATATTGTTATTTTTGTTTTTCGCTAATATTTAAATGTTACTAATGCCTATATAAATAAGTCGAAGATAAAACATTATTTTTAATATACATTTAGATTGAGTATACATATAATGTATATGATGTTAATTTTTTTAGATATAATAAGTATATATGTGCAAATGTGATAAGGTACTACGAACTTTAATATATCGTCAACTACAGTGACAGATAAGATAGAAGCCCGAAAAATAGATGTAATGTACGTATATCGTTCATGGATAAATGATTTATATAGCAACAAATGAGAGAAGAATTTGGCGTCGGCTTTAATCTCATAGAATAACATATTCTTATGTTAAGTATAACAAACAAATATGCTGATTAGTCTACCAATTTCTAAAATTAATATTTAAATATTTAATATGTTACATTCTTTTAATATTCCTACATATTGCTATGATAATTTTTAATATTAAGCTTCAAACCTGAAAAACTCTTTAAAATTCTGTTAAACCAATATTTCCTATTTCGTTGCATTTTTATTGGATCAAGAAAAACTCAATTATACAATCGATTTTTGAAAAAAAAAAAAAAAAAAAAAAATACGACTTAACGCTATTGAGGAAAATTGCAATTTTATCAATAAATTTTCATTGGTTACAGAACAATACGTAACAAGTATCTACAAAGTAAATTAGCCACCTTTAGTTGAATTTTGGTCATGAAGGTCAAAATGGTTCTAATTTCATCGGCGATATCGCGTTACTGCAATCGAAGCATGGCGTGTCGTTTCAGTCGGTGTGCAAAAAATTCTAACCAGTATTAATACGAGGCGACATAATCCCTTTGGAAATTTTTAGCTTAATCTTTTTCAGTTCGAATAATTAAATCAAATCGAATTCTTAAACTGTATTTACGGAAAGAATAAACAAACAAAAAAATTACGTTTATCAATATTTTATTATTTCATATAACTAAAAAGTTTACAATTTAAAACTTAAGCTTCGTTCTTTTCCGGTTCACTAATTTTGCGTCCCATACACGCATGCTTCCGATCCGAGTTCAAGATAAAGAACCGCGTGCAGTCTCTTCCAATGCTCTTGCAAAATCTATTTCCGTCTTCTCCCGTACGTTCTTTCTACCGCATCCATTCTTAATTTAGTCATCACTTTTGCACTGTCGTCTCAAAAACTCTGATTAATCCTATATTTTCGACAACGCACACGCACCCACACATAGAACAAAAAAAAAATATGTCGCGTAAGCATCGGACGCGATTGTTAACGCCGCAAACATCGTGACTAACTGACAACAAAGAAAGCGTAAAATTGTATAATTCGTGCGACGATAAGAGTGGGAGCAGCGCGGGGGAACGAAGAAGTTAACGCAACGTCGTCGCAGGCAGTGTTGCTGCTTTTATATTACGTAGCAAATTCCCACATTCATAGATGCAAAAGCGATAGTTGTTTATAAAGAAAATTGATAACGCGACTGACACACATATGTTCATACTTACACATTTAAGTATACACGCTATAGCTCTTGAGCTATTGTAAATATTAATCTAGCTGTTCGCGTTACTGCTTTTGCGCATATAATACACTTACACTACATCGCGGCTTGTTTGCGTTCTCCATACTTTCTCAAAGATCGACGAGAAATAGCAAAACACTCGTTCTCACCCACCAATAACCAAAACACAACAGCAGCAGCAGTATCAATCGGAGCGCCAGTCAAAATATAGCGTATAGGTATAATATGCCTATATAGTTTGTCATTTAACGCGCGTACCTAACCTCAACCACCTGCGCATATATACAACACAGGCGCTTTATGTATACCGCGCGCGCGATCGCACGAAAATGCGATCGATCAGCGAAGGCGAAGGTGATTCGCGATTAACTCGCACATAGTGGGAGAGAGAGAAAGAGAGTATGCGGTGTCAATGATCAAAGTCACTTCCTCTCTCGCCGACTATATACGCGCTATACCGAGCTCATATAATGAGCTTTGTGTCGTACGTGATAACGCGACTGACAGTGGGAAAAATGCTTATACATATGTAATGAATGTAACATGCCTCTCGTTCTCTCTTTCTCTCTATGTCTTCGCCTTGTCGACGTCGCCGAGACGCTCCAAAATCACTTTCTTCCACGCGTAAACACACGCGCACGCACGCACGATCTTTTCGATATTCTCAAGAGTACAACACTGGCTCCATTATTACTGTACACACGGGGTTGTTGTTAGGTTGTACAAGGAGGCACGCGTACATTTTTTTCGCGGATTGAAAATGGGAATACCCCTTTTTAGTCGCGACGAAGATACTTTCTGTGGGCGCACTTTGTTTCTCTCTTGTTCTCTTCACGAAGGACCGTGGTAAACACACACTCGCTGCAATTACGCGCGTATAGGCACGATAGCAGAGCAGCACAGCTGATAGCTCAGTTCTTCTCTCTCTCTCTCTCTCTCTCGCGAGCGACTTTGGTTCGGATTTTCGGCGTCTAGTGTCAGCACCTGTTTGGGGCACCGTGTGACGCCCTCTTGTATAAGCTGGAGGTGTCTAAGCTGATGGTTGGTGAATGAATGAGTCATTGATGATCAGCTGGTATAGTAGATGTTTGTATGTTTGAATTTTGAGTGAGTTTCGTTTTTGTTCTTTTATGCTGTCAGTTATCTATTGTTAATTCATAAGTTACTCTTGTACATAATAAATAATTAATGAGTAAAAAATACTAAAAATAATAAATGTAAGCAAACATCATTTGTAATAACATTTTAACTATTATTACATAAGTTGTTAATTATCTATTGTTAATTTATAATTAATTTTTATAAATAATAAATCATAAAAATAATAATAATTATAAACAAACATAATTTGATAAATAATAATTTTATTAATATATCACAATTTTGTTTACCGAAATATTTTTATAAAAATATAATTGTTAATTAGCAAAAGCTGAAATGTCCGTTATTGCTCTTCCTAGTGACAGTACATGAATATCACTTGCTCCTATATAAATAATGTAAACCAAATAAATTTTTAACAGTTAATATTACGTTTTAAAACAAATATATGTATAGTTTTAAGCTTATAACTTACCGCCGTATGTGTTAATAGACTCAAGGTTCATTACATGTCTAATTATATGAAACTCATCAGAGACACCATTAGCACCTAGCATATCTCTTGCATTTCTCGCAATTTCCAGTGCTTTGCCAGCAGAATTTCTTTTTAAGAGTGATATCATTTCTGATGTAGTTCTAACAATTACAGTATGAATCATGTATAAATTTCAACAGCAACACAATACTCTACATTTACTATTATATTTAAACACATACTTATGTTCATCTCTTAATCTCCCAACATGTAAACAAGCTTGCAAACCAATTGCAATTTCAGTTACCATATCAGCCATTTTCTTCTGTATCAGTTGATTTGCTGCCAGGGGCCTATTAAATTGTTTTCTTTCGAGCACATAAGCTCGAGCCAACTTTAAACATGTTTCAGCTGCTCCTAATACTCCCCAACCAATACCGTATCGTGCATAATCTATACACCCGAGGGGACCCTAACATTCAGCATAATAAATAAATTGTTATAGCTGTTTACGGAATTGTTAATATAATTATTCTTTTATACCTTTAATCCCTTAACATTCGATAATAGATTTTCTTGGGGCACAATGACGTCATCCATGATAATCTTACCGATGGTACATATTCTCAGTGAATAGTTTCCTTTTATTGCTGGAGTACGTATCCTATCTTCGTTACCTGTCCTTTCAACGATAAATCCTCGGAGCTTACCATCATCGCATTTTGCCCATACTATCGAAATTTCTGCTATTGGTGAATTCATAATCCTAAATATCAGGATTATTAATAATAGTAAAAATTTATAAAGAATAGCGATAAAAATAATTGATTAGATAATCGTACCATGTTTTAGTTCCACTAAGTTTGTATATTTTCTTAACTGAATCAAATTTGGCCCGAGTTTCCACAGCGGAAGCATCGCTACCACAGTTTGGTTCTGTCAATGCGAAGGCACCCACAAGATCTCCAGAAACTAATTAATATCACAACAAAATTTGTCCACATTAATCATAAAATATTTTTTAACAGATGATTAAAAAAATATCTTACTTAGTTTTGGTAAATATCGATTTTTCTGTTCGACACTCCCATAAGCTTCGATGGCGAGAACAGCGAGATTCTGCGCTGTAAACGCAGATCGGTATCCGCTGTCTATCTTCTCGATTTCTCTGGCTATAAGACCATAAGCTACTGAAGATACACCAGCACCTCCATAATCTTTGAGAGTGCTACCAAACGCTCCCAAAGCTCCAAGTTCTTTTATAATAGTCGGATCGAAAAATTCAATGCGGTTTGCTTTGGTTGCGCGAGGCAACAGTTTTTCTTTGCAGTAAGGTCGAAACTGATCCCTTATCATAATCTCGTCTGAAGTTAATCGACATTCTAAATTCAAAGCATCTTCCCATTTGAAATTGGCTATGAAAAATTATTAGACATTAAAAATGATCGGGATTTTATAAAAAACAAAAGTAATATACTTACTTTTTTGTTGAAAATGTGAGGTGATAAAAAAATCTGATTAAAATACTGTCAAGGATAGTATTTAAAATTTAACAACAATAAAATGATAGCTCTGTTTATATATTACTAAAAAAACATTTGATTCATTTATTTATTTTTTGAAATGTTTTTTACAACATTTAAATATTCCCGCTTCTTTTTTAATATAAACAATATGGCGTCATGTAAATAAGATAAACTTATGTTATACTATGTATTTAAATTGATATTAATTATTTTCTTAAATAAAGGATACGCCTTGTAAATGTTGACTGTACAGAGTGACGAAAATTGAAAATAAATTTTTGTACTTGCATCGTCGTATACACAGCACAATATTATTGCGGAATTGAAGAACACGTGTAGCGTTACCAACACATTCCAGTTACTAACTGAGATCGCACATTGCAGAATATTGAATCATTATCATTGTTATCTCGCATCTTTTCGGGTTAATGAATCTTCTTATAAATACACATAAGGACAAAAGATAAATTAACATACATATGATTCTTATGAAGATTATGTCTCAAACATTTTATTAAGAAGTAACGAAAGGAATGAGAACAATAAGGTAGTAATATATTTACTTTTACAATCCAATATAACCAACGAATTAAAGGTATTTTTTTTCTAAAATGCTGACATGCAGACAATTATAATTTTAAATTTATTGTTAATGTAATTTTATTGATATACTAATACAGATGAATGGCGCCATCTCGAGTATGCTTCTTAAACTACGGCGAAATTTAACCGTCGATAATACTATATGACAGTACTTATTCTACAAAATGTATACATCACAAATTTTCTTTGATTGTTTATTCAGAATACAATTATTTCAACTTAAAAAATAATTTTATTTATTATTTACAAAAATTTTAACAATAAACATGTTGTAACATAATAAGTAAGTCTTTCTGGTTAAAAAAATATGGCATTTTTCTTCATAAAAAATAGTTTGTTCGTTGTTTAACTAGCAAAAGCTGGAATACCAGTTATAGCTCTTCCTAAAATAAGAGCGTGGATATCATGAGTTCCTGTAAACAGTATAAAAGATTAAAAATACAATTACATTTTCAAACAATTCTTACATTTCTAATATGTTTCCAATTTACCTTCATAAGTATTAACAGACTCTAGATTCATCACGTGCCTGATTATATGATACTCATCAGAAATACCGTTTCCACCCAGCATATCTCTCGCAACCCTAGCAATTTCCAGCGCTTTACCCGCTGAATTCCGCTTTATTAGACATATCATTTCTGGCGTTGCTCTAAACACGCAAAGAATGCATTTCACATTAAACTCCGTGCAACTTTAAAAAAAAGGTACAAAGAATATATAAATGATACCTACTTTTGTTCGTCCTTTAGCCTCCCAACTTGCAGACATGCCTGAAGACCTATAGCAATTTCGGTCATCATATCAGCCATTTTTTTCTGCATTAACTGATTGGCAGCCAGTGGACGATTAAACTGTTTTCTCTCAAGAACGTACGAACGTGCAAGTTTTAAACATGTCTCTGCGGCTCCCAGTGCTCCCCAACCGATACCGTAACGCGCATTGTTCAGGCAGCCGAAGGGTCCCTATTGTAAAATTAAATTAAACATAATTATTTGGTTTGTCATAAACATAACATTTATAAACATGTTAAATTACTATTTTACCTTCAATCCTTTGACTTTCGTAAGAAGATTTTCTTCGGGTACGACAACATCGTCCATTAGAACCATGCCAGTGACTGAAGCTCTCAAAGAGAACTTGCCTTCAATCTTTGGTGTAGATAATGTGTTCTCATTGCCTTCTCTCTCGACGATAAATCCTCGAATTTCACCATCGTCACATTTCGCCCAAACTATCAGCACATCGGCAATTGGGGAGTTCGTGATCCTATAGATATTATAATTTTTTTAAAAAATTTTATATACCTTTTTGATTTGACATAAACAATTATTTATTTAAATCGTACGAACCATGTTTTGCTACCGCTAAGTCTGTAAACCTTCTTATCAGCATCAAATCTAGCGCGTGTCTCCATTGACCCTGGATCACTGCCATGATTAGGCTCCGTCAGGCCAAAACAGCCCACGAGATCCCCAGCAACTATCATTAAAAACATATTATTTCATCCAACGTAAATCTTAATTTTTTCAATAAATTATATAGTATCAAACTGGATACTTTACTTAATTTAGGCAAATATTTTTCTTTCTGGGCATCGTTTCCATACGCCTCGATAGCGCCGATAACGAGTGACGACTGGACGGAGAAGGCTGACCGGTACCCGCTGTCGATCGCTTCAACTTCCTTGGCGAGCAGCCCATACGCAACGTTCGACACCCCTGCGGCACCATAGCCTTTGACCGTGCAACCAAGTACACCTACACTTCCAAGTTCCTTGATGATTGCCCGGTCGAAATGTTCCTCGCGGTTGGCTTGGATGATCCGGGGCAGAAGCTGTTCTCTGCAGTAGACGCGAAACTGGTCTCGGACCATTATTTCGTCGGATGTCAGCTGGCTTTCGAGGTTCAGCGGGTCCTCCCATTTGAATACGGCTAAATTTTGAGAAAGACAAAAAATTAAAATTAATTTAAAAATTAATTTTGTTTATTGCAGTGTGATTGTTTAAAATCTTATACAATATGTCATAAGTAGGCTAATTTAAAATTTCTAATAATTTTTTATTTATATTAATATACTGTATAAAAAAAACAAAACAATAACATAGTTCTTTTTCTATTTATATACTGTACATAAATATCTAAAGAATTGTTTTTTGTTTTTTCCTGATTTAATTTTCGTTCAAAATTTTTATTTCACGAGTCAAATGATTTCTTTATCGATCAAATTTATTTGTGTGCCGAGTGTTGCAAGGTGCTTTTGTAGGTCGGTATCAAAGATTCTTGAGTTACCGTTGTTTACACATAGATTACAGTGATATTTGATGAATCTTTATCTTCGTGTTGATGAAACTATTTATCTGCGTAGGGGACCACCGAGTGACTTACGTTTCTGTGCGAGGCAGGCTGTAGCCGAGAGCTCTGGATAAAATTACAATTAATTCTTTTAAGGAAAACATTATGAATAGAAATTTCACTGTCATTGTTCCCACTTGTTGCTGCCACCTTTTCAATACAAATAAAATGTATTATCAATGTTAATATCTAAGCATAATATTTATTCAACAAATAAATAATTATTATCGATGAAAAAGGATACGTCTCACGGAGATCGACTGGGATGCGCTGTAGATCTGCGAGATCAGTTTTTGCAGCCGCATCGCCATGTTTACACAGGTAGAAAACTAACTTATCGGTCGAAGCACCGGTAGTTGTAAGTATAATATCACAGTCTCGTTTCCAGAGGCACACTGACTCCTCTGCTCACACCCAGCAGCGAATGGTGGAACCTCTGTTATCACGTGACCTTCGAACATGTTACGAAATGCTCGAGATGTTATAAAGGCATTGAGAAGCATTCAAAAGGCGGGAAAATTTAACTTTGAATATTTTATTCATTTATCTCGTCTATTTAATGACGTAATAAAATAGAAATATTTGAACAAAACTTTGAATAAAATAGAAACGTTAGTTTAAGAAAAAGCTAGCAATTGTTTTTATCGAAAAAATATTATGGCTAAATACGATAATACACTTATTATTTTAATGTGCTTTCAAATGAGTAAATTTTATTTTATCTACGTAACATTAAAAATTAGACTTATATATTGGTCTAGCTCATTAAAAATTAATTGTACATGACAATTTTAAATGGAAAAACGTTTTATTTTGATGTTTTCTGTTTTTTGTATGCAAAATTTCTGTTCAAATATATATACACGGTTCTTATAGGCATAATTCACTAGAAAGACGCTAGTGAGATAAAATGGTAAAAATTGCCTTCGCCTAGATTTTTATTTTGAATTAGCTATTTAAAAGGACATATTTGAAAACTCCATCAGCATTTTTAGCCTTCTGAGTGGTCAGTGTGCTCCTACCGTAAATAATCTGTTTTTTCGAAAAAATTCTCTTCTTCTTCACTGTTTGCTCCAAAAATCTGAAAAATTCAACTGTGTGGAGTCTTGAGTAGGAGAATACCCTGATTTTTTCAAATTTTTCGGAGCAAAACTAGAGCTAGAAAATTTTTTTTGGATTTTTCAAGGTTTTTTTTTTAGATTATGAAGGTGATATTTGGCTAACTTCTAAATAACAGTTTTTTATTTATTTTTTTCCCATAAATTAAATGCTGATGTTACAAATTACTATTTTCAGATCGAAGTATGCTTAAAATTCGAAGCATCCGTTAAATATGTAACAAAATTACATCCATTAAAATTTTTAAGGATTTTAACATTTAGCTATAATATTTTTAATCGTCGTCACCATCTTCATCTATAACTGGATCAATATTTGTGGCAGAAAATATACCAGAAAGAATTTTCGCTGGTCTAATGATTTTTCATTTATATCTAGTATTAATAAGATAATATGTGACTGCTGCAATATGAGAACAGAAGTCTACAGTTTGTGATCCATTGGCATAGTCGTATGTAGATTGTAGAATACCGCTGTATTCAATTGGATCAGGCTTGAAAAAAAAACTAAAACCGAATATTTTTGTTTAATATTCAACAAAAAATCAGTATAAGAGTAATTTTTACCTTCATCATCATGAAAACCGGTGTCACAAATGCGTTTTGAATTGTTCATAATTTTTCCCATATATTTGGTGGTACAAAGAAGTACAAAGACTATGATTGGAAGGTATACCTTGAAAAAAATTTTTGCCGATTTTTTTAACACATTTTCGGTCCCTTATTTGAAGATTTTCACAAATACCAACTATTATATAAAATTGAATAATCTTTTTCGAATTGGCAAAAAAGCTATGTTGAAAAATGGGTAACGTAGTGACTTTACTGGTATTTTCATTTTACTATTTAATAATAATAGTGAAGAACAAATACGGGTTTGAAACGTAAATGAACAAAAAGTTGAAAATGATTCGAAAATTATAGATTTTTTATGAATGCTGCTTACAGAACCGTGTAGATCTCATCGCGGCATGTTGAATAAAGAAAAAGTTTATGTGTCTACGTGAAATATTTGTCGAGCAAAAGCGATTTGAAAATTTAAGCAGGATTAATATAACTATATAATAATTAGAGACACATGTCGACGCGCGTACTCTTCCCCGTTTACTTCAGTCTCACGTGAAAATCCAGTAGGACGCAAGTAAATATAAGTACACACAGACTTATTCATAACTTGAAGTAACTGACCTTAGTTGGGAAATCTTTCGTGATATAGCCTACGTTTGTCTAACGAGAACTAAGAAATTCAAAATCAGTGGCACGTTCTTAACACTTTATTGATATCTTTGCTTGTATCTTCGGGAATTTTTTAAATTTGTAACTAAAACTTTTTTTTACTAGTTCAGAATAATGTATAGAATTTTTTTTAGAGAACCCTTGCCTTTCATCACAGGTTATTCCGGTGTCGTCAACGCCCATTCTACAAATAAGTAGGGAGCAGACACAGAAGCATGATTAGTATTAAATTATAACACGATATTTAATACGCGCATTTTCTTTACAATGGGCGCCAGACGATCTCGTGCTACTACTCAATCTACACGCTCTCTCTATATGTACTGAACTTGGGCTAACACCCTACTTTCCCGACTAAGGAAACTCGACTTCAGGGTGTACTTCGCGTGATCTGCTGTTTCAGTACGGTACGGATAATGTAATTCTTTTGTACCGAAAATAGTATCATGGTGCATGCACCTTCACGTATAGATGCTTAATATTTTATTTTTTTCTCATGTATTGCAAGCATGAAATTATTTCTGCTCAATAGTTGCGTTTATTAGCCAAATTGAATACGAAATATGCATGATTAAAATCGATGCATTTAGTACAGAAAATTTCTCTACTTGTAGGGTCCAATACTCGAGCATGAACGACCACAAACAGAAGGGCAAAGGCCATTTAAATACGTCAAATAAACCCTGGTGGAAATTCAAAACATTTTTTACCCAATAACTGACAATTTATTTTAGACTTGGCCATAAAATAGGCACTTTTCTTGTCTAGTTAT
>JAWWEQ010029168.1:0-23714 GCA_035583055.1 Torymus tubicola
GCACGTCCAATACGTGGCCACGTTCTCCACCAAAATCCCTACACCTCGAGGTACACACACTCACACTTTCGCCTATGGTTGCAATCAACACGCACGACTAATACGCAGGTATTCGCGACGATCGACAACTAGCACGAAACTTAAACTAGCTCGACCAACGGCCACGTGCCTTGTCGGCTCGACGATTCAGTCGACAAAGTCCCCAACACATGCGTAATTAAAATAGAACAGGTATGAAATTAAACCGTCGGTGAAATAGAAACACAATTTTTTTCTATACAAGATACAATTTTATTTCATCATTGCAATAATTAATATTTTAACGACAATAATCTTCAATTCGTTTGAACGAGTTTAAGTGCTTTTATTTAGATGTTTTAATTATATTAAATAAGTGAGATAAATATTTATTGATTAGGTAAGAGAAATAGTCTATTATTTAAATTAGTTTTCAATTAATCAATGAGAAATATTATACACAACTTTGATGTTTGCTAATAGCACTGAAATTGGTTTGTATAACGCTAAAATCAATATATTCTAGACACAACTTCACAAATAATGCAGTATCTGATGTTTGTAATCGATAATCCAATCATGATGTATAACTATAGTCGTAATAACATCGTTCATACTGAAAATAATGAATTTACATCTTTTTTATAATTCCTATTAATGATACAGAATCCCAACTAATTAGGTTTAACTCTAAATTGATCAATAATACAGTCATAATAACTAATAAAAGTGCTCCAACAAAGTTGCTCAAGAGAACGGAAAGAGAATATCATACGACAATGCAATACATTACCCACTAATTCGACTGTGCGTCCCAAGAGACTTGTCTTCTCCTCTGCCTAACTTTTTGAACTTTGTTGCATTAGTTATCTCTCTCTCTCTTGCTCTCTCAAAAGAAGCAAACTGCACAGAAGAAGTAGATAACATTAAGAAAACGTCTCCTCTCTATACGCGCACATGACAATGGCAACGAAATATGTAAAAGCAAATAAGAACTGTCTATATACACGCAGCAAATGACTCTCCAAAGAATTATATAACAGAAAAGTTGTCCCCGAGGAAAAAGAAAAGAGGGGAAAAAAAATTGCCAGCTGCGCCAGGATCTGCCCGTGTACAGCTACAAAGGGAGAAAGAAAGAGAGAAAGGTATAACCTGGGATATATAGAAGCACCCTGCAAATAACTTCGGTACACGAGATTATATTCGATGTATATAGTTAGTAAGATATTAATGACTCTTATTGTTTGTGCGGTCAGGAGTTTGCTAATTTTTAATTCGTTTGCAAAACTTTTAGCTCCGTTAGCAACTGAATTAAATATCTATAATGATTTTCATCAGAAAGAAATATGTTTTACATTAAAATCATTATTTACAAATATTCCATGGCTGTATTTACTTTTATTTTTATTCTTTTTTTGTCGGTTTTTATATTCAATTTTAATTGTAAATATTCAAGCTTATTGTTATATTTCAATGTAATTTATGTAATATTTATTAAACGTTACATGTTGATTTTCACACAACCAAATGTATATGCTACGCCAATAATAAATTTTTTTATTATAACACATGTTAAAGATCGTGTATTGTTTAACAGTGCAAAAACAAAGTTCCAATATTGAGAGGCATGTTCGTTAAATAAAATAAATAAAGAGAGAAAACAAATTTCAATACTACTTTAAGCAGCGCGCGCGTGCATCGTGCATGTTTTACCAGAACGGTAAAAGCAAAAAAAACAACAAATCGAACGTTGTGCATCATTCGCTGCATGACTATTTAAGAAGGGATTTAAAGTATAGGCAGCAACATTTCGACGTACTTTAGTTATTCACAAAATCCTCTTTTTACGAAACGAGCTTCCAAAATTCTTCACCCGCTTAAACCAGCTTCCTACGACAAAAGGACGCAACTTCCGCAACGTAAACACACCCCCATTACCTTTCGTAAACACCTCTTCCCAGACACAACAACCCGTTAGCACTTGTAACCCTCTTTTCTCGAAAAACCACCTTTTCGACAATTTTCTCTTCTCCCCGTATAGATTCACGTCGGTCGTCGGTCGTCGTCGTCGAGTGTATGAGAGTGCAGCAACGTGCGCGCGGCTTGAAATCGATTTGACGCGACGGGCGCGGCTCGCTATTAAAGCGCTTGGCCGCGCGCGCGTACGTGTCCTTCTCCTCCCACCTCTTTCCCAGTCTCCGGCTTCACGGGTGCCCGTACGTGTGTGTGTATATATAGGTATGATAGTAGCAAAAGCTGAGGTCTTCTTGAATGTCGGGTTTTTTTTACGTTGGCCATGGTTGACTGTCGCTGAGTGGATATATCGGGAGGTCGCGATGTTGGTTTTCTTTTGGTGGTTGTTCTAAAATGTGGATAAAGGATGTTTGTTGTTCTTTTTTTTTATGGAATAGGTGGAGTGCTAGAATGTAAAAAGTGTAACTAGCATGGCATTTTATTGTTATTTACTAGCAACTGTATTATATTTTGCAGCATGCAGGTTTGATCTCGCTTACATCCATAAAACTAAATATGGCATAGTGAGTCACGTTCGCTGTTTGATGAAAGTTTGTCCTATTAAAACGTCGAATACTGAACACAAGTACTAAAAAAATTAATGTTATACAACAGTTCCAAACGAAGTCAAAAGGTATAGCTTAAACATATGGATACAAATGAATCATTTGTTTTCAAATAAAAACGTAGTACAGATTTTCAGCTTTTTAATGAATGTAAAAAAATATGTGATGCCTCGTTACCTTTTCAGATAATTCGTGAAAAGTCGTAGATTGAAATGAGATTGATGGAAACAAGTCAAAACAAACACTTTTTAATCTTTATTTTTCTCTAATCTAAAGTACTATAAATAATTCTTAATTATTGAAGAATAAAAATAATATTATCAATAAGACTAATTGGATTTTGGAATTTTAAATACTGCAAAAATATTGTAACTAAAATGTTATTATAACAATGGACTGTTACAAAAGCGCATATGAATACATCATGCTTGCAATCAGTTATATATTTTTTCATTGTACAACTGTCTTCACAATACATTTTGATTAAAAACTCTCAAAATTGGTCAGCAATTGCACACCCAAACGAAATTATTTTATCGTGACAATTGTACGTTAAAAAACAACGGTCCAACCCGTAGCATATATCCCCAATAAAAACGTTCAATTAAACTGCGGAAATGAGAAATCGAAACGCAAACACAGCAGAAAGCCGCCGCACGAGGTTTCATTACAGAAGTTAAACAATGTAAAAACGCGCCCAGAGAAAACGGAAGTAATAGCACGAAGGAGAATTTCATTCGAAAGAAGGTAGCTCGCGATAAGGACAGAAAGAGAGAGAGAGAGAGGGGGGGGGGGCGACCGAAAGCGGCGAGAGAAAGAACGAGGAAGGAAATTAAAAGATTGCAAAAAGCGCCACAAAGAGAGGATCTAGAAACGAGGGCGTAAAAAGCGATAAGAAAATGAAAATCAAAGAGAAAGAAGTTAAAGAAGAAGGTGGTAGAAGAGGATAATATATAAGAAAATCTCCAACGTCTGACCGGAAACAAAGACTGCGCAAATTCGGCGCACTATATACGATTTCTCGCAGTCTCCGCACCGACCCTGCTGATTATTCCTTTGCTGACTTTGAGTCTATCTTTTCCTCTCACTCTCCTCACTCTCTTCGATCTCCATCTACGACCTTTTGTTCGCACCTTTACCTCTCTCTCTCTCTCTCTCTCTCTCTCTCTCTCTCTTCTCAGTCCTTATATATCGATTAAATTAACCCCGCGAGACGAGAGTGCGCTTCCGCGCTTTTATAAAGAAATTATGCGCGGTGAAGCGACGATGACGACAGGAACTCGTGTACCTCCTCAGTGTACATATATACATGCACCGAAGCTTTCTTTTTTACACGCGCGGCCTCGTTTTTGTGAAAAATTTTCCTCGAGTAGAGAAAGAGAAAGAGAGCTTAATCTCGACTAGATTCGCTTCTGCTCCAGTTAGTCGTTGGGAGCGAAGTTGAATTATTTTTGTAAAATTCCACACGCGTGGGAAGAGAGAGAGAGAGAGAGGGAGAGAGAGGTGTACCCCTAGCCAACCGGTTTAAACATTTTCGCGACTTTTATTATGTGTGCGCATGAAAAGAGGGTCGCCGCTACCGCGGGAGCAAATTGGCCGAGAGTCAAGAGTCGAAAGAGAGACAGCAAAAGAGAGAGAGAAAGAGAGAGTTTTAGGGTATTAAAAGGGCTTTTAAAAGTCTTTCATTTGGCAGTGCATACGCGTGTGTGTATGTGTGTGCAGGCGGGCTTGAAAAAATGTATAAATAAATTCAATTGTAGACGAGTAATTTTGATGTGGCGTATATACTCGCGAGGGAAGCAGGAAAAGAGAGAGAGAGAGAGGGAAAGAGTGTTTAAAAGGGAGTCCCGTTGTAATTTCGCTGAATCAAGAGGGAACGCGAGTGGTTTAATTTTGGAGGGGGGAGGGGTTGGGTTAAGAGAGTGGGTTTTCGGAGAGTAGGTTTTTGAAGTTTTCGCGCGCTTGAAGGAAGTAAGGGAGGGAGGGAGGAAGGTTGGTTGAATTTCATTCTCGCTAATGTATATTCACGAGGGGGATTCGAGAGTACTTTGTTTGTAAGTAGGGTATCAGGTTGCCGCGTTTACGCTGGAAAATAGCTCGCGTGACATTAGAAATTTAAAAACCTGATTGTGACGTTTCGTTTTTCTGTCAGCCTTATGCGCTCTCGTTCTTGTAATTTATTAAAGCTAACATAATCGGCAACGTATAAAGCGGCGACGTATTGTAAAAACAGGCTTTTATATGCAGCACAAGTATACGTGATTAGTTGGTTTTACAGAAATGAAAAGTGTATATATATGCGACTTTTAAAGTAGTATCATGTAGAATTCAAATCTCGGATAATGGAGTGTTATTGTCATTTTTAATTTAGGTCAACTGATTTGAGCAGAAGCTGAATGGGTATTATGAAATAACTGAAAATAACTTTCGCTTGTAGTAAAGGTAATATTATATTTGAAATGACATTTTCATTGCGTTTGAAAACTTAAAACTTCATAAAAATCAGAGAATTTTCTTTTCAAAACGAGGAATTTGTGTAAAGACTTCTTTTAAAACAGATATAGTTTTTTAGTATGTATATAGATATATATATATATAAGTTAAAGCTGTTTTAATAAGGTACAAGACTCGTTCAATAAGTCTTAGAAAAAACATTGTGTAGTTTCGTTTTCTTTTTCAACATAAATCTCTTAACTGAATGCCCTTTCTCAAGTACTAATTCTTCAACTTCTTTAAGCCAGTCGAAGAATAAGATTTCTAAAAGCCCTCGGTATAAGCATCTATTTCGGCGATTACCTCCTTGTTAGACAGGAACTGTCGTCTGCTCTGCTATTTTGAAAATATCAAGTTTAATAATTGAAAAAATTCACTGGGAACTAAATTCCGATGAATACGGTGAATGTTGTATAATTTTGGCCATTGATACTGCGCAGATAAGCAACCATATATTGAGAGCAAACACGACACTTATCTTGACGAAATTTTTTTCACACACAATTTTTTGTGCAAAACTCTGTATCTTGCGATATTCACGTGGCCTCAATTATCTTGCACTTTGATTCGTCTATCACCCAAAACCATATCGTGCATTTTGTCAATCATGTCACTGGACGTCCTGAACGATGTTCATCTTTTGTGATACGCTCACGTCTAAACTCATTTATTCAATTGTTAAATGTATACAGTCAGAAGTTAGAGTATAACTTTTGTTTTTATAAAGACAACAGTTTTTTGTTTCAATCAAATCATTTGAGTGAGGATACTTACTAAAAACAAATCATTTTCGATATTACGGACATCATCTGTTGGATTTTGCAAGGAATATGTGTTCGTTAAAGCTGATATTGATAAAAGTAGCATAAAAAAATTTTGTACCACTTTAACTTCAAAATCACAACTTTGGTATAATTTTTCGGCGCTCGTGGTATAAAATACTGCTCGAAACTCGTGCGAAAGTCTATTATTTGGCTCATGTGACTTTTTGCACGAGCGAAGCGAGTGAGAAAAGTACTAAAAACATTAATTTGAATATTTCAGAGCTACTGAAATTAGTTCATTATGTTTTCGGGTATACGTAAACGTAGAAAACTAGAAATTTGAACGAATGATCTCGAGTTACCTTATCTGGCAATAACCATAATCGATTTTTACCAACATTGTTATTAAAATGAACCCTGCATTCTAATCATCGATTAACCACGTAAACCAGCGTCATTTATTTTTCTATATAAGTATACAAATGAGAACAAATCTAATTGCAAAAAAAGGAACTCACTAAAACTCAAAACTTTGAAACCTCTCAACCGCTGTAGCTTACTCATCCCACACCACATCATCACCATTCTGATCCCACAAGCCTTCCCCTCTTCGCGTCTCTCACACATCTCTCTCTCTCCTCTCCTCCCAACCGCTCCAATTCCTCCTCCCGGCGAGAGAAATCTCGACAAAAAGCCTTCCACCATCCGTGCGCTCGCACGTAATAACGCTTCACGCGTCCCAGCGTTAAATATCGCACCCTCACACCTCTACGAGCCTGCGCGCGCGCGCGCGTGTGTGGCATAATACCCAGTGTGGTGGTGGTGGTGGCGGTATAGCGGCTCGTCAGGCCTTTGAGGCCTACACATACACACATATATATGTATGTATATATATGTATATGCATGCACACAAATACGTGCGCCTGGTAATCATATGGTCGTCGGGAGAACAGGCCGCGAGGCAATTTGTCACCGGCGGCGCGCAGGCGCCGTTTGATGGGGCTTAGATTAATTATCCTCCGTGCATTCACGTCGTGGTGACGGAGAGAGAGAGAGAGAGAGAGAGAGAGAGAGAAAGAGAGAACCAAAAATTAGCCCTCGGGGTAAAAGAGGCCTGCGGTGGTACGGTGAAAAAGAGAGATTTTTATATTTCGTTTATGCGTTAATTTGAATTGTTGATTTGAATGGGGGAGAAAGTGAATTAGACGATGACAGGTGAGGGTGAATAAATGTATAATAATTTTTCAGAGGCGAGGTGAGAGGTGAAATATATATATTTTTTTAATCTAATATATATGTATAGTTTCGGAGAGGTTTTGTTTTTATAGTTATATTCCATTTGTGCGCGTGTGTACACATCGTGCAGAAAATGGATAATAGTTGAATTGAATTCTGAGTATTTTGAAAAACGTACACTTTAATTCATCGAAATATGTTCTTTTCTTTATGAAAACGACACAAACGATTAACTACTCTATACTACTACATTCAAATATTAAAAATTAAAATACATCTAAAAAATTCACATTACAATTGTTATATAATATTTGAATGTAGTCGTATTATCATATTTTTTAAATAAATCTCACTGTTAGTTGTTAATGCCGTTTTCGTGAAAAGAGAATATATTACGATTAATTGAAATGCACAAAAAGAACAGAATACAACTACTAACAATTTCCGGAATTAAATGAAACGTATTAAAATCCATCGCAATGTGGAGTTATGAAGAGAAGTATTTTAATTTACTTATTATCATCCCGGTGAGAAAAATTACGCTTTTCCGTGAAATATATAATCTCTGTTATTCTATTTACTACATAAAATCCATATAGAAAACTCTATTTTATGGAATATAACGTACATGCGTCGACAGTGCAGTTTCAGATGACAACGAGTGCGCGATGAAGAGTCGCTGAATTCTTTTAATTTTTATAACTGATGTTTCACAAGTAACATGCCTGCATACGTTTTTCCTCTTTGTAACGGAATCGATATAACATTACAGCGAAAAAATTTAATTTCATGAGTTTTGTGGTAAAAAGAGGGAGGAGCACATTTTCGACATGACGGAAATCATAGTGGTGTAAATTGAAATTGCAGTGAATTAAAAAATTGCGAAAGTTAAATTTACACACGTTACACCGTATTTCATTTAATATGTTCACCGACGTTGTTATCTAGAAAATATTACTTTCAGTCGTATTTATAGCTCTATTTGAGTACTCAATGATCCGTTTGAAAGGATTCCTATTTCTACGGTCAGTACTGAATTTAAAAATAATGAAAAAATCGGTTACGTAATGGATCGAATAATTAAAGAAAATTGCATGATTGAATAAACATAATTAAATGGAATAATTGGTTGCAATAATAAGTAAATTTTTAAATTTGAAAATTGTCACTTATTGATGACACTATCCACTGCAATGCTTCCATTCTTTATCTTACTCTTAAGAAACCAAAGTAATTCTCGTAAAAATAACTCGCTTTAGCGATTCCTCTTTCTTTCCTTTTACACAATTTTTTAAATTCCACAACTACACTTTTCACCATACGCATCCAATTAAAAATTACAATATCTCCTGTACCCTTCTCTCTCTCTCTCTCTCATGCATATATTCCACTGTATAAACAGACGCGAACCCTCAGACCTTCTCCACCTTATACATACATACATATATATATATACGCGTACATGTCTTCTCGCGACTGGTCAGGTGGTGTCGCAGATGTTGCCCGAGAGACGACACGTTGCAATCTTTTCCCTCCGACTTCTCACCGCACAGCCAGCCGCTGACCTTTGCTTTTGTTTCGCAGTGGATAGGACGAGGGTATGTAGGAAAAAAAAAGAATCTGCGAAAGTGTAGAAAATATGCTGGCGGCGCGGCGTGAGGACGAGTGTATAGTGTCTCGAGTATTGTATAGAACAAGTGTGCGGGTTGAAATAACGGCGCGAGTGCGGATGTGGAAAGTTTAAGAGCGTTGGTGATGTCTAAATTTAAGGGTTGAAAGGAGTTTTAACGAGGCTGTGGCCTGACACACACACGTACGTGTGTGTTTTGATGATTCTCGTGGATTCGCGCATTTGGTGTTTGTTCTTCGTTTGTCGCGGTTTAGGATTTTAAAGCTTGTATTTTTAAAGCGCAATGAACTACTTTTTTATGTTTTAATAAAGTTACCGAATCTAAAACTTTGAATATATATATAAAACCAATCTTGTTTTGATTTCGTAGAATTTAAACAATAACAACTTCATGCCCATTGCATTTTCACATCAGCTTCATATGAAAAAAAAACAATATTCTCACCATCGTTATTTCAATACATGCATATAATAACTAAAAATCTAAAATCAAACCTCAAAATAGTTTGAAAAACAAGACTTTACGGCCAAAACAGCCTCACGTCTCACCATCACAACCCATTGCCGTTAAATTCTTCATAAAACAAGTCTCACCTTCCATTACCTCAATCCCTCTCTTCAATTCCATCCCGTTTTCCAGTCTTATCCCCCAGCCGCACACCCTCAGGTGTCGACTCGGGGCCAAGGCGATACATCCGCAGTCCTCTTCTTCCAGATAAAATGAATATATTTCAGGATCTCTCTGCGCCAGGGGTAGAGAGAACAGGCGCGGCTTTCTCTCAACGTGTTGCATTTTCCCTTCTTCTTTTTCCCACCTCGAATCGAAAGGATCTTCTCCCTCTCTCTCTCTCTCTCTCTCTCTCTTTCTCTGTCGTATGCGAGAAGCTGTCGGTTTTTGCCTCGGGACTAAAGCCGCCCGTAGCCTATCCCGCCCAGCTGCGCGAGGGCTGAGAAGAGAAGAGAGAAGGATGTACATATCCTTTCGTATATTTGGAAGGAAAAAAGTGTCATTGGATCCTGCTAGCTTTATCTCTATGTCAGTCCCACTGGGAACCTCGATCGCTTTATGGGGTGTTGATTCTTTTTGGCAGTCTTCGTATTGGTATTACTCATAGATGTATGAAAGCGTTTTCTCGTTTGTATTTGTATCGATTGCAAATTTGATGAATTTATTTTAAAGTTATACGAAAAATAATAAGTCGAGTGGAGGAATATATAGAATGATAATTACAATCGATCAATTGAATTGAGTATAATAGTATATAGACTTTTCTAAAAAAAATTAATATTATTTTATTGTTCAAATATACCTATTGCCATTTAAACCAATTCCATTATAGAATCGCAAATAAATTTCATTCATCGAGTGAAAGATTTAATTCAATATTGACAATGATGTTTCAAATGAACATCAAATTGCAATTGATATAGGGGCCTGCGTGTACACACATCCGCGCTTGATTAACTTTCTATGGAATAATTTGATTCGTCTATAGGCAGAAAATTTGTTGAATTTCAATGATTATCATTCGATAACGTATGAAGCAAATCTGAAATAATATATATATCGACGTTAAGCTTTGATACGAGACGGGAAGCCACATAACAGATTAGCATTAAATTCAATTCATTCACTGCACGTTACAAACTAATTTCCACAATTTATACGGAATCTATAATAATTAGGTTTATATATAAATAATAATATATATTGGTACTAAAGCGAACAGAAACGTTATTTTTTATTAAAATTAAACATATACTTATATTTAAAATCAAATTACCTTCCTAAACACGTCACTTTACCATCCAACAGCATACTCTAACGCGACAACCATGTAAGGGATAATCCTTTGCCGACAACTCTGATCGCATCCCATTCGCCTGAAATCACTTCGAATTAGAAACGAAAATCTCGTCGCGCACCTCCCCCTACCCTTGCTTTGCCACACAGACGACCGCCAGCCAACGAAAAATCAAATGAAAATCCAGACGACGCTCGTCACGCTCGTGCCAAGATCAATAGGAACGACGGCAAAGGATGATACAAAAAAGGGGTATTGTGTGGACGACGACGACGACGACGACGACGACGGTTGCGGTCGGCGATCGGAAATGAAGCGATCATCCGGAGAAGCCAGCGTAGGGTGTGCGATCATTTGGCTTTGACGCCCCTCCACTCGCTCGACGACATATCGACAGGCGAGCGTGGGTCGTCGATTCTCTTCTAAGGCTCGTATCTGTGCGTGTGGCTTTTATAGCAGTGTGGTAGGTGGATGTCCTTTGGTCTTACTTTGACGGTTCAGGATTTGCTGGAATGTAAAATGATGATGAGCATTTTTGTGAGATCGGGTTTTTACAGGAATGAATATTTTCGTATTATACGTAGTTAAATGAATTACAATGAGGGACTAATGATGATGTACTAATATCATTGTATAATTGGTTGATTAACAAGTGAATAGAAAATCATGATTTCATCAATAGACAGGAATGTTAACTAATCATTCAAAATTATTATTAAAAATTGTATTAGTCTATTATTCTATTATAGTATTACATCCTATTATTATTATATATGAATGATGTAATTTGTTAATAACCCATTTTAATAATTTAGTAGAGCCTCCCCGTCCGGATGAAGTTTACGAAAACAAAGATCCTTTATTTTTCGAACTCCTGACTTGTGAAATTCCAGAATTTCTGAAGTTTAAGCCTTGCAATTTGAATTGTAGAGTACGAGTCAGATTCGTCCTAATTCACGATTAAAACTTATTTTTCTCTTCTTCACTCACTCCCACTCGCAAACTTCTTATTTATTTTCATTCTTACGGTTAAAGAGGCAATTTCCCCGAGCTCTCTGTTTATCTCTTAGTATTCCTTCCATTTAGTAACTGTCTTTATTAAGTTAACCCTCATCCATCCTTTACCTCTCTCCTTCCCTCCCTAGGTTACCCGATTCATCGAGAAGTTTCGCGGTCGACGAAACTCTTTTCTTAAAACTAAAGTTATTGACGCTACCTGCACTCGAATGGAATATTCCATTAAAAAGTGTTGTGATATTCGCTGCCTGCGCACAGTACATATTATAAAATTATAATCGGAGTATGTTTAACTGTTCCCTCTCCCTCGTTTCCCGGATTGGACAATGGTACACAATTGGATACAATATTTACAATGGATATTTCATGTATAATAATGACGCAC
The DNA here is from genome assembly GCA_035583055.1 of Torymus tubicola. Taxonomy (NCBI): domain Eukaryota; kingdom Metazoa; phylum Arthropoda; class Insecta; order Hymenoptera; family Torymidae; genus Torymus; species Torymus tubicola. Next base: position 11,928 of record JAWWEQ010029168.1, read on the forward strand.
ATTTTCCGTGACAGCCCCCCTTTTATCCGACAGCCGCTCGGGAGTTGCAGCTGCATTATTCGCGAGCTGTAATTACGGAGAAACGTAATAATTTTTAATCCGGAATCCGTTTATTTGATACTTTATCCATTGACAAGATATCTGATTCGAATTTTATATTCGAAAGGTCTCATTTTCTTATGACAGCACAAACACATGTATTTACAAATAGTTCTGAAAAAATAATTTGGTTTTTGTCATTTTAATAATAAACAATCTCTTACAGTATTATAAATAAGCATTAATGTCAAGAAATTCTTAAATCGTTTTTCAAATGATTTTTCTCTTTCTATAAAACTATGTAATATAGAAATTCGTTCTAACATTGTCATTATCTCGAGACAATTAGTTTTTAAATGAATTTTCTGAAAATAATGGACTTTTCTCATAAATATAATTGTCGTGTTCAAGAAGCAAGAGATCCACCAAAGAAACCAATCGTACTAAAGTGCAATTGTGATCACGCACAGCATCCACTAAAAATTCCTTTCTCATCTGCACGTAAGTCCCTGTCCACCCACTTTATCCACGTCATCAAAGTAGACCTATGCGCATTGCTTCTACAATAATTTCTGTCACTCCACATTCATGTCCACATCTATGTCCCCTTTACTCGAACACAAACATCGGTCCGTCGAACTTTCTGGCATTCCTCTTTTGTACTCTTCAGCCACTCGGACACTACAGCATCCGGGGGACGCTCACTTGGCCCAATTTCAACGATGGCCCGGTTTCTCCCTTTCCCTCGTCGTATACACGTCCTCTCGTCGATCAGTTAACTATTGTGTGTATCTCTGTGTATGTGTGGACACGCCTGTTAAACGCTCAATTTCTCGGCGCAGGCCCTTTGAGCGTGTCATTGTCCGTCAAAGAAAGCAACTGGCTTTGTGTCCTTGTTGCGAGCGATGCGCTTCGTTTGCATGCGCACATGTGTATATGTGTGTGTATGTTTGTGTTTGCTGTCTAAATGAAGCGTGAAGGTAAGGTTGAGGTGATTGGGGAGACGAATTGATTAAAAGTAGCGCGAAAGGCGTGAATGCGCGAGGAATTAATCCAATTGAAGGAGTTGGGTGAGTTTTGCCAAAGAAGAAGTTCGCTCGCTTTTGGTGGGGACGTAATGGAGGTGGTGCGAAAATTGTAGAGGAGGGAATAATCAGGAATTCGGTTAAAAGATAAAAGTGTGGTAGGTCAAAGTTTAGAAATTGGTTTACAGTGTAAAAGAAAATGCATAGTTCTTTAATATCGTAGTAAAAGGTGTAAGAATAGTTAGTCTGAACTGTAACTGACTTGTACTACTTAAAAGATTGCTAGAGCACGTGCTTCATAAATGAATTACGATGTATGTATTTTTATACTTATTTTCGAAGTTATTCTTTGGCTAAAATTATAAAAATTGTACTTTTTTTTTAATGGTATGATATGTGAGCGACTTGTGTTAAATAATAGTACTGCGGTATTTTGTTTATGTCATTTTAAGGAGATGATAAACTCATTTACATGTGTAAAAGTGAGAGAGACAGCTGTGAGTTTTTGCTATACTCGGTTAATCAGTGTAGCCAGGCAGTTGTTTCGCAGAGAACAGATGATGAGTGCTGCCGTCGCGTGACCGTCTGCTGAGTTTCTTTCAACCGCGCAACCGCGAGAAATTCAAATCATTGATAATTCTCAAACAGGAATAAAAAAATTAATAAAATCTTAAGCGGACGTCGAAGCAGCACTACTGTGTCTTTCAATACCACGTTATAGGTACGTAATTACGTAACGTAAATGTTTTGTTCTTGGAAGTCGTCGACGTTTCCCGTTCGATCTAGAAAAGCTCTCAAAACTTTTGCACATTAAATTCGATTCATCGATAGCGCCAAGTCGGAGTGAAGAATGGAAAAATCTGAAAAACTTTTTAAAACAATAATTTGGTTAATATACAAATTATTTTAAGAATAACCAAATGAACTACATAATAATTTTTACATTTAACAATTTTTACTTCGTATAAAAATTTACGAAAAAGTATTTGTATTGTACAGAGCGGCAGAACTAAAGCCAATGAAAAAATTGCACTTGCGCAATGATGAGAGATTTTTCCTCCCGTAATACAGAGTAAGAATGATAAAGGATACTATGAAAGACAGAGGAAAAGAGCTCATTCAAAGAAACTTTCAAGTGAGGATTTTAAGAATTCTCAATGAAATAAACTGAATGGTCGTCGTTGACAAATTAACCTTTTTATATTTCTTTTAAGGACGTTTAAGTGCTGCAGATGAAACATTTTACTGCATATACTCAGAATTCACATCAAATTTAAAATTACTATTATTATTTTAAATGTCAATTAATATAATGTAAAAATAAAAAATTGGAATTAATAAAGTCAAGTTAGCGCCTCATAACTTTTGTTTTTTTTATTTTTACCATTGATAAATAAAGAATTGAGAGACACGTTTAACAATACTTCTTATGCCAATATTAAAACACAATAATTGATTTTTCACGTCACACTTTTTTCTAAATAGCCCTTTTCAATTTTAAATCATTCATCACTTATTAAATACTGAAAATAAAAGAAAAACAGTATTATAAACGTTTCGTTCAGCAGTAACAGGGTTTTAACAAGCTTTTTAAACATCATAAATTACCTATACACATATACCTTACTGCTGCCCGGCCTTCGTTAACATAATGTAAACCCAAACGTTTCTCCCAACTCTTCGTTCTTTATTCAAGATCCTTCCCCACAAATCACACAGTCCCGTCGTCCTCGAAAAATCACAAAACCAACGATTACCCCAAGCACAACACTGCATTGCCGTGCCACCGTCCAGTACCAGCAGCGTAAAATAAGCCAGAAGCCAGAAGCAACTCTCCATCCCTCTCTCTGTCTCTCTCTCTCTCTCTCTCTCTCTTTCTGCGCTCCGTCGCCAACGAAAAGCTCGCTCGCTCGTGAGGTTCGTTCGTCGGAGCTTGCCGACCCTCTTTAACCGCGTATAAAAATTCCCGGAGCGTGTAACGCAAAATCCGCAGAGCGAGCTTACGGCGCGCACGTGGCTGCTGCTACTGCTGCCTCAGGCATATGCCTGCGCGTCGTATATAAAGTAGAGCCCAAAGCAACCACGACTACGACGTCGACGACGACGACGACGAAGTAGTAGAAGAAGAAGAAGAAAAAGAAAAAGAAAAGGGATAAAGTTCGCACGCTGGAGGCCTTCCCCCCCACCGGAAGAAGCAACTCGCTGCTCGCGGTCATAGTGAGTGAGTAAGAGAGAGAGAGAGAGAGAGAGGCGAGAGGAGCTACAAATAATAAACAACAAGAGGGTGGTGGAGAGCGGGGGATCGAGTTTCGACGGCGAAAAACTTTGATTTTAAAATGATATTAAAGCCGCGTCGCTCGCAGATGCACGCGCGAGATGAAAGGGAGAGAAAGAGAGCGAGCGAGAAAGAGAGGCGGACAGATGAAAATGGAGTTGGAAAGAGGGAATGGGTTGGAATTTCGCGCAGACAGCCGCTGCTGGGATGCTTCTAAGACTGGATGAAGAGGTAGTAGGAGGAGGTGGGAGGAAGGAGGGGGATTGCATTATAGATTGTGATAGTATCGATTGCCGGCTGGTGTATAAGGAGTACAATGCTGCCTTTCGCCGAGTACAATGTTGCGTTTGTGACTGACTATGATGCTACCGCTTTGAGATTTATACGTATATATATGTGCATTCATGGTCCTGGGCAATTAATCTCTTTCTGAGCGTTATTTTAGTGTGAATTTTCGGTTGGTTTTGAAAATTCATTTGCTTACAAAACTAACAAAGAAAGAAAACAACTATTTGCTATAGCAGGTTCGTTTACACAATCCGTTGACCGAAACAGCTACATTGGAGCTCGAGAAAAAAAAACAGAAAACGTACAGTCACTCTCCCAACTATTTAATAAACTCAAATTCAATGCTCCGTCTACCTGAACCCTTTCTACGACGTAGCAGCAAGTTCCTTAAAGCGAGTTAACGAGAGACGAAGACATACTCCTACTCTCTCTCTCTCTCTCTCTTTCCTAGAGAAGAAGAAGAAGAAGAAGAAGAAGAAGAAGACAGCAAGACGACGACGCACAGGCGGAAAAAGGCACTCGCGTCTCTGCGTTTTTCAAACTCGGCGCCAACAGCAAAGAGAAAGCCGCGTCGTCGTCGAGAGTGAGCGCGCGCGCGCACTGCTACGAGTGATGATAAACTTTAAAACAAGTTCGACGCTACTACCGTAGTCGGCGTTGCCTCTGAGTAGCTTCGTCGACGTCGTCGTTCTTCCGCTTCCGGCGTTCTCACATGCAAAGCTTTGTAGGGATATGTGTATGTGTGGATGCAGAGAGAGAGAGAGAATTCATAGCGACGTTCGAGAGGGTGGCTCGTATTTTAAAGGAAAGCCCACACGCTGACCGCTTCGAGAGAACGACGACGACGACGACGGTATAGGCGACAGGGGGTTGTGCATGCAACCCTGTCGCGCGTTACGTATAACTCTTTGTGTGCGCTGTCTGGTGATGAATGGCTGTGAAGGGATTCACGTAGTTTATGGATTTCGCGCCGCGCTGGCGAAGGTGCGAGGGGGTTAAATGAAATCGGTTGTGCTTTAGTTTAGTTCATTGTTTTTGTATGATTTAAAAATGTTTTGTATATATATATATATATATATATATATATATATATATATATATATTAAGCGGATGAATTTGTCGTGTTTTTTTTAGAAAATATATAATATTCTTCGCTGTGGTATGCTGTATTTTCTTGACTGTACTTGGTACGGGTATTTGGTTTACATTGTATGAAAAAGGTATCATTGATGTTTTTATCTCACTATAATGAGGGGATAAACTTATATTGCTGTATAGTCATAAAGTATTGAAAATATTTTATGTTTTCAATCAAAGGAATAATCATAATTATAATATAGAAAAATATAAATATATATTTAATTCTACTTAAAATTTTTCATTTATATATAAGATTTATTCAGAAGTAAAATGATAATAGTAGTTTCAAATTTAATATGGACTCTAATTAGGCAGCAACATTTTCAAGCTTTAGCACTTGAACATTCTTAATAGCATCCAGTTTATTTCATTGCGAATTTATAGAAAATTCCCACTTTAGAGTTTCTTTCAATAAACTCTTTGTCTTTTCCAGTATCCTTTGCGAAGTTTATGAATATATATATATATTATATATATATCATAATAAATTATTAAATATAAGTGTCATATATAACGCTAGTATTTCTATTTTACCTTAATGCGATTTTTACGATTTGACACAAACAACGTCTCGTTCCCTATTCCGCATTTCTGAGCAACATTATTTAGTACGATAGCGTTATGGAATTCATATAATACTAATAAAACCGATCGAACTTTATGTGCTCGTACACGGCAAACTGTCAGAACTGAATAAACATGCCACAGGCGCGCGCGCGCGCGCGAGCGCTGAATTCGTATCGGCAAATGCGGTATGAATATGACACAAAGCGAATTGAAGTCAGAATGCTGTTTCTAAACAAGCCTTTCATCCGTAATTGGATTTTTCATATTTGAAATCTAATCATCATTGAGCTGATTAACCTTAAAGCGTATCGTACAATAACCAATAAATTACTTTTATTTCATTAAATTAAAGAAATGTGTAGTTGAAATGTAGAAATCAATCTTACTGACGACAAATTTTATTTTTCAACCGAATTTGAATAAAATATCTGCGAAAAAGTAGTTTGTTGCACTTTCCGAAATAGTTTAAACAATATCCAATTGAACTTTTCAATCATTCGATATTTCAAATTAGCTGTAACACGGATAATGTTAGAATAAATTTTTAACATCTTTCTGTGAAAATCCGATGGATGGAATGATTCAAATATTTAATTGGAGATTGTTTAAACTTACATGGAGTACTTGACACAGTATACTTTTTCTTAAATAATTTGTTTGAAACCAGACAAAAAAAGATTCGATGCCTGAACTTTAGGTTACAATGCTTCCTCCATTTGCTTTTCAATGTTTACTTTCAACAAATTGCCATTTCCTAATCACGTTACTCCTAAATCATGTACAACAATTTCCACTGGATACCAGGTGCATTTCGTTTTATTCGATCTTTCTCTCGTCTTCCTTTCGCATAAAGGTTTCAGCGCAGACTGGACGCTTTTTACGGCAATGCATCGGCGCAGTCTACATATGAAACGAAGTATAAATTTTGAACGAGGCTGTTTCGCGGGTGTGCGCTCGCGTGCAGTTGTGACACTGGCAGAAATTGGATGCTTTCGCGCGACGTGGAGCGATTTTTTCGCTTCTCTCTTTTCACTCTTTCGCTCTATTTATTTATTCCGTCGTTTCGTTCCTTCGTTGTATTAGCTTCGAGCTTGCCATTCGTTCGATTCGATTGTTAGGATGAGAGAAGGGACATTGGACGAGTCTTGCTCCAATGCTTTTAGCTAATTGTTTGGGTCTGAGAAAAAATTTTCAAGTCCGATAGTAGAATTGAAGTTTGCTAAAGAATTTATTGGATTGTGAGAAGATTGAAAGGATGTTGGATTATAATATAACAATTTTCTTTTAGATTCTTAATCAAATTAGTATCTAATTATTGTTTTTTCCTTTCTGTTACAGGTGAGTTATTCTTAGCATGACGCTTGTACACATTCTATGGTAATTCGTGAGTTGTAATGAAATTTTTATTTACTACAATTATAAAATTTTATTATATTTAAACCTTTCTAACCATGCGGTTGATTACTATTACTAACTTATTAACAGTAATAAATATTTTTATTTTATCCTTATATTAAAGTTAATACTCGACAAACGGTCGAATCCGTATTTCCATTTCATCTTATGAAGCCATATCATCCTCTCCCATCTCAACACCACGATATTTTATGACTTTACATTTCCATTCTCAGTGTAATTTACACCTCTTCGACGCAATAATCAGAATCAATTTAGCGCGATATCTCGCGAATCAATTTTTCCAAAAACTTTTCCAGCACTCGTCCAATTACCACCGACCCTCCCTCTCCCCCTTTCCCATTTACTCGAACGCGGAAATCCATCCGCGACGCCAGCAAACTTAGTTCGATCACTTATCAGCTGACGACGGGAGGGGGTAGGGGTGAAGACCTTAAGGTTCTTGAATTTTTCTTCGCTAGGAGCTGCGAATAGCCGGCGCTAACTTCGTTAAGTAGGCACTCCGTTGAAAGTACTGTTCTTCGATGCGCTTTGTGGGTTCAGGTCTTGGATTACTTTAAAGGCTTACTAGTTGCTACCTTCATTCGGCGCACTTTCACGCCGTTGGTTCTTATTCTTTCGCGTTTGTGGCACGCTGAAGGTTTTCTTGTTTTTACTCACTGTTCCTCGTGGATTTTTGCGTTAAAAGGGTGGTTATAGATGGATACACGCGAAAGAAGATATTATACAGTCTTGGTGTAATTGGTTGGCGGAAAGGGAAGATAAATGAACTTTTGAGGAATCTTTGTAAAGCATTCAATCAATCAATTCATTTGGTTTCAGAAAACTCGTGAAATTGAGAAACTTTAGATTAATTATAAGTGGAGGGTAACGAAGGGGTTTCTGTGGGCGGTAATTTTGTGGTTAACCATAACCATTTTAGGTTAGGTAATAGCAATTACTGGTATTCTATAAGAATGAGTTCTAACTATTGTTTCTTAATTACTGTATCCTTCGTTCAAAGATAGGACACGATAACCGGGGCCTGTAAAGTGACTCCCAAGTCCACGTAACCTCGAACGTGAGCTTACGAGTACGTTTTCAGCTTTACACTTGATACTATAGAACGAAATTCCACTATTTGATACTTTCGAATTACTTCTATGTGCCAAGTCAAAATAAATATTCTAACTCACTATCTTTCCCTATACCTGTTTATGGGAATTTCATGCCTGTTCTCGTGCGATGTATCTCCGCGGTACTTTGACAAAAATAATGTTAGCTCCATGGTATACATTTAGAGTGCCGGTCAAATTGTATTTTTTATATTCCCTACGTTTCGCGAATTTGTACTTGCATCGACTATACACGTATACACAGCTATGCTATGTATATAATAATACGAAGCTCCCATATAAATTCATGAAACGTGGTGCATATAAAAATGCCTTTTTGCGCCCGAGCAGCCTGCACTTTAAATGTAGATTAGAAGAACAAGCATTATTTCGGCGAAAGAAAACCGAGGGAACGGAACAACGAAGAAACTTCCTCCTGCGGTCGCTGCGGCAATCTAGTTTTGGTTAGAAAACGTAAAGAAAACCTTATTTCTTTCTTCTTTTCTTTCTTTTTTCCTCAATTATTTACATTTATCTTATCGTAGTATCAATTTTACCAACCTCATAACATAAACGACGACGACTATCACGACGGATTCGTGTTTAACGAGCCGCGACGTTGATACCTCCTACTCCGCCCCCTCGATATCATCACTCCAGACTTCCAAGAGAAGGAGAGAATAAAAGGAATCTCCTCTTTCAGTGGGGGTCAAAAGGAAGCCGCGACGCAAATTTGTCAATGGAGAGAGAGAAGAGAGAGCTGCACAATTATTCTCTTTTCGCCAGCCATGACGTCTCACAATTTCTTTCTCTCTCGCTTGCTAGCTTTCTCCGTAATCTCTCTCTCTCTCCCTGCCCTCCGCTTTTTTCGCCCCGTCACTTTTTGCCTCGCGAGCGCACAGCCGGGCGGCCGCGATGCGAGTTACGAGCTACTCCCCCGCGTAAAACCTAAGAGGATTTACGTCTACTTTGCCCTCTGCTTCCCCGACCCCCTAGCCCTGCTACTTCTTCTCTTTCTTCTTCTTCTACTGCTGCTGCTGCTGCTTCTAGTTTTCCTTCTCTCGTTCTCTGTGTACTTCTTACTCTCGCTTTTTTCCTCCCTTCCCACCGGCGAGCTTATGCAGTTCTCACGCATTTTTCCCCGTCTCTTCGAGTCAATTACCGTGTATCAGTGAGGATATGCTTTCTTCTCTCTTGCGGTCGACGCGGCAAAAACATGCGGCACGCTTTATATTCGGCGCTTTAAGAGTAATAACTTTGACGAGAGAGAGAGAGAGCTGCTTTTCTTAATTTCTGAAGCAATTTCGGAGGGAGACGGAAGGAACGGTGACGGTGAGAAATGCAAAGTAGGCGGGCTCAATTAGGGCGCAAATATTTCTAGACTGGGCCGCGAGTTGGTAAATATCTATACATTTTTTTTTCTAGGCTAACTTGGAGAATACAAAAAATTGTTGTCGGACGAGGTGTGCTTTTGTGGAAAAATGCAAATGCTTTTCTCTTTTGTGAGTTTTAGAAAGGTTAAAGTGCTGCTAATTTATTGGGTTCGTTTATATTGCCCTTAAGGCATTCAGAAGTTGTTTTATACAATAAGAATGGCGTCGTGGAGCTGAAACAATTAAGTTAAGTGAAATAAAGCATTATTTATACTGTATATGCCGCCGGCAATTATAACTTATAAACTAGTTAGAATAATTGTAACATTGTACACTGTTGAGAGGTTGTGGTTGCTTTTGATGTACTCTATTTTCGTAATAATATGCTCTAAATTAACATTTTATTTGTTAATAAAAATTTAATTATGCCAGGAAATACATTAAGTTTGTAATTAAGGTTCCTTTCTTCTACGTGAAATACTGAATACGTTTTTTTTTATAGTGGTTGTAAAATTGTAATTACAAAGAGTCTAAGTTTAATTCTTAAAAGAACTATAATAACACATAAACTGAAGAGAATATCCGTAAAAATATCAATTACAGTTGAATCGTCTGATATATTGTTATACGTCACATTGATTTGACAGTACCAAAGATTGAATAATCAATTGAATTATTTATTTATGAGCTCATTACTAATGTGTCCCGCATAAGCCAATCAATCAATTCGCATGTTTACATACATAATAAATTCTTGCAGTCCTATGATGATATCGCAACCAAAATTGATGAATTACAGTCACAACGTGCGATTACAGTTTGTTAAATCAAACGCACTTCAAATCTACACATGTATGCACTAGTGTTTCCAATTATTACTCGAATTTAACAAATCGACAATTAATTTACAAAAATTTATACAACATCGTTCGTAACAATAACAAATTCAATTCATTTAACGTTAAAAATTTGTTTGACAAAAGTCAAATCGAACAATTGTTAAATTATACACAATTACTAATTTCCAACATTGTTATTCTGATTTTACTATAAACCTTCAGGCCATAGTAAATTAACAAAGCACTAGACGAGAATTTCAAGACCGCGGTAGTACCGTACTAAACGCAATAAACTTAATTAAAGCAGACAACCCCGCGCTTTCTCTTATACAAAAAGTAGCCGAGAGACAAGCAAGCAAGGCAAGCAGCGTGAGATAGCACATCTCTTCAATCATTATCATTTATCCTCCCTCGGAAGCTACCACCCCGCGAGGTTCTCGCATGCGCAAGCAGCGAGCTGATAAACTCAGCGGGGCCACTCTGCTTCTGCTACTATACTGCTGCTACTACTGTTGTTGTTGTTCTTGCGCGAAAATCCCAGCACGCCTAAAAGCGAAGTCACCGTGAGAGAAGAAGCTCACCGTGAATTAATTTCCTCGTACTCCTTCTATCCTTCTCTCGTACACACATACCTACACATATGAGTTTATACGCGCGAAGCAAAAATTAGGTCGAGCTTTCTTCTTCTTCTTCTTCCTCTGGAGTGCTGCAAATAAAAATGCGCGTCGCGTCGTATAAGCGCACACGCTCTTCAGTCAACGTCCGTGTAGGAGAGCGGAAGAGGGTAGAAGGGATGGGCGAGACTTGGTAAACACGCGATTTAAGTGCAGCTGGACGCGGAACAAACGGCCCTTAATAAACTTTCAGGCGATACATTCACGTCGTCCAGAACGCCTGGTATGCGCGGCTCGTGACGCTTCAACGCTACAGAGGATGAGTGGAGAAAGGGGTTGGCTTTCTTTCTGGCGTACATGAGATTTTTGAAGTAGGATGTGTATGTGTGCACATGGAGATGACGAATGGGCGCCGTTTTAATTAATGGAAGATGATGGTGATGGATGGGATATTAGGAGAAGAAGTAATTTGATTAAGTGTTTTGTTCGGATATAGATACTTTGTGACCAAATTTTGAGGCAGAAGCGTGTGCTTTTACGTGACATTGTTTTTTTTTTATATATTCACGGGAAAAATAAGACAGTAAAATTAACTGTATTAGTGAAGCAATAATTCAACTTTTTGGAAAATTGGAATTCTACTTTTTAAGAATAAAGACTCTACATTTAAAAATAAAAATTCTACTGATATTTTTGAAAATAAAACTAACTTCCCACTTTAGAGTCAAATCAATTGTCGGAAATGTATAGAATTTACTGATTATTTTTTTCGAGTTTATATTAATTGAAGGTTAAATTCTTATTTAATATTCTAATAGAAATAAATTTTTGCCAAAGCTCCTTGAACCTTATTCCTAAGCCGAAAAATATAAGCTTCTCTTATACACTAAGGCGTCAAAACAATTTTACCACGCCCAAATGCAATATCCGCTCCAACCTCTTCCTCGAACAACGACGTAAATAAATTCGATCGATCCCCAAAATCTCCCTATATACTTCCCAGCAACACCCGTTTCAAAGCCTTCTCTTCTCTCTCTCTCTCACTCCTATACTCCTCCCTTTCTGGAAACCACAGGCAACAGCAAGTCTTATTTACCGGGGGGGGGGGGGGGGGGGG
>JAWWEQ010029179.1:0-23707 GCA_035583055.1 Torymus tubicola
CTGATTTGAGATGGATTCGGCCATATACCAATGTACCCATTAGATCCTTCGTTTCGATGTAATTTTACGGGCGTACCGCATTATGAAGAACCCAGGCAACCGCCGGTTCTAGTTAAGATTGGTAACGCAGGAGCATCGGCTGCTTCGGTTTAACTTAATATTAGAAAAACAATAACAGTGTAGAAAATTATTTATTGAATACATTTTATAGTACTTAACTTTTACATAATTAAAGACTTAAAGTTTTAGAAAATAGACTTAGTTTGAGCACTTAGAAGATCTTGGAAAATTGAGAAAACTATATCTCTCACAGCATCTCCTTTGTTCCCACTACCTTTCCTTTTATTACCTTTTTTTTATTCGTATCGTTTGGGACTGAAACAGTGAACGCAGTTGGAGTGTTTAGTTGCATTTTGACAGTCGACACGTTCGAAGCCTTTTGGACAGCCTTAAAAATGTTGTAAAACCCTGTGCAAAAGAAAAAGTGGGAAGTTAAATAAAGAAAAGGGAGAAATATAAAAAAAAAGTTTTTGCATTTTGTGAGTGTTACACGAGGACAAAGTGAACAAGCAAGGATCGTATAGTAATTGAGCTGAGCAGCAAAAGAGTGTGCATTGTAGCTATGTAATTAGCTCTAGGTTTAATAATGGCAGCGTCTGTCTTTTCGTGCAAGTTCGTTTGGAAAGCCGGGAAAGATTGCATCTCATGTAGTGAAAATAATTTTTTATCAGTAAATGGAATTACTAATTCGATAAACAACTCGTTTTCAACAAATACTATATGGACGTTGACTACTTGGCCCAACAAAATCGATCCGAAATTCGAAATGAAGAACGGAACAGCTAAATTCTTTTCATCGCGAATTTGCATTAAATGTCTTTTTAATTCTGCAGAAGTAAATAAAACCTTCTGGTGTCCCAATAAATCGAAAAGATTTGATACCAATTGTTTGCCTCTACCCACCACTTCGAGTAAGGTATGTAATAAACTTTCCAGGATTGTTTGTGCATTTGTCTCTGGACCAAACTTACTCCAAGGGTATCTTTCAATAATATCATGGACTTCTTTCAAACTTTGCTCAATGGCTTTGCTCTCTAACGCGTAATCAGTTTCTATAATACAAGTATTAGGGCTTTGCCCCGAAACGATTTTAGCTTGTTCTTCTCTTAATTTTATCATTAATGTACTGATTTTTTTATGGTTTTCCAAAACGTAACTTATTGGAGGTACATTGTACTCCTCCCCCCTTGGTACTACTACTAGATCATAAAATTGCTCGCTCTTTTTAAGATTATTAATTAACTCTCCTAAATTATGCGATTCGATGTTTAGTAAACTAAACATATGTGTTATTGTGACATTAGGCTTACGTAAGAGTAAAAACGCATCGTGAAGAATCGCCATTTCCATTTTGGTTGTTTCGGCAGCTGATTTAATAAATTCCGTATTCACGGAGGTTGCTATGCTCCATTTTTTTCTGATGAACGCAAGCTCCTTCGCTTTTGTGAACACTATGCCTGGGTTGACCTCTACTGCATGATAATAAAATGAATTTCCATCAAATTTTGTTTAGTAATAACCTGCCTAATCCCTATTTACATAATTAATTACATGCCTGCAGAGAGTACAAATAATCGGCGGGCTTAAATGTTCATTGCGCTTACAAGTCCGCGATAGTTCGCACGCGTACAAGTTTTGAAAGAAAGGTTTGATTCTAATCCAAAAGCATGTTTCACATACACTTTCTTCTCTAAAACCATAACAAACACGCTCAAGATTACGAATGATTGACATTTTGCAATTATGGGTTTGGGAGACTTTCATATAGTACTTCCGCTACCGGGTGTTGTAATAATTCTTCGCCTGACCTAAGATATACTCTTATACAGCGAACCACGCCTCACCTTCTCTTAAAAATAACAACTGCCTAGTACAAATTTTACAAGAAATCGGCACGTACACTCCGCGATGGACTATAATGTGATAATCAATGCAGGGCTCTAACAAGCGAAACGGATCGCTGACTTTGGACTTGTAGCACCCCTTACAAAAGAAGTTATACGATTCTTGGTCGACATACACCGTATGGTCTCCTTCTCGCACGCTCCAGCAAGGATAGGGTCGCAGGCGTTCTAAAGCTTGCGCGAAATCAGGCCGGACACCTTGTTTTAAATGCTAAAAAAGAAAATAATGATTTTTACTTAAGATTTTAATTCCATTTTATTCATTTGGTGGACAAACTACTAAGGTACCTAAATTTGCTAAATCATGAAGATGGTACGCGATTTGTTCGGCATGATGTCGTGCTTGCGAAAAATTGTCATAAAACTCTGATTTACACATATAACACCTTACTCTAACAGTCAAACCATCGATATAGCAGAATATAGCTAGTCTTTCTTTTTCATGACTTGTTTCAAATAATTTAAATAATTCCCGATTACCTATATTTCCTGCTTCGACATAAAGCTCAAAAGTGCATTGAATTCGGCAAGAATAATCATAAAGTTTTTCACATCGGCTCTGAGCCGCCCATACTAACCGACGTCTCAAAATACTTAAATCGTCTAACAAAACTAATTTTTGACTATGCCTCATTTTTTGTTTGAATATGCAATATAATGTACTAATTGATTACTATTTACTAATTATATTAAATTATTAAAATTTTTTTATATTATATTACAGATGGCAAAGCTGGATTTGCTTGTTCGTTTAATATGGGGTACAATTTATTTTCAATTACAATGGGATTGTTCTTAGTATTGTTTTCTGACCATTGACATTCTACTTGGTACTATTGTGTAGTGCAGGTAAACGGTGCTTTGGAGACCAAGGGAGCAGACGGGCCGGGCGTTAGATGAGTGAATGAATTCCAAATTGCTCCTAGTATGTGCAGAGACCAACCATACAAGCTATATAAAATATACCCGTGAAATCAAGTATCGAGAACAAATTTGATAACTCGAAAGATCATAAGAAGAGAAATGAATGCTGCGCTTACCGACCCGAAAGTAATCAATCGTGTCCAAACGCGATCCCAAGCTGAGTCGGCTATGCGCTCGAGTGCTTCCTCATCTAACAACCCAGCGATCGACCCTGCGCCCCCCATTTTGTTTATGTTTATTGGCGAATATTTTCAAAAACTCACTAAGTGGTGCGTGCGAACGTTCTAAAGAGCCGTTAGATTGCGGGTGAAAAGCTGTTGTTTTCACTTGTTTAATTTTAAATCGTTTTGCAACACATATAATTAATTTACTCAGAAAATTAGTGCCTTGATCGGTAACCATAGCTTGTGGCGCGCCAAAGGTGCAAATAAAGCATTTTATGAAGGCATCAGCAACAGACACGGCCGTTTGATCCTTCAACGGAACTCCCACCGAAAATTTTGTAAATTGATCTTGCATAGTTAAAATATATTCCGATTCGTCTTTTGTTTTCGGCAAAGGCCCCACAGTGTCCAAAATAACCGTAAAAAATGGAATACAAGGATGGTCAGTAATAATCATTTTCTGTTTTGTTTTTATTCTAACTAATTTTTTCAATTGACAAGGGACACAGTTTTGAATAAAAGTTTGAACATCTTCTTTTAAATGCTCCCATTGATATTTATATTTAATTTGATTAAGAGTTTTGGTAACTCCCTTATGGCCCCTTGCGGCTGAGCAATGTCCTTCTTCAATTATATTATTTCTTTTATTCGGATCCGAGTGCTAGATAAGCCCGCGACAAACAATTATTTTTACATTACAATCAATTAATTCATGCCTTAAACAAGATACCAAGTCTTTAAATTCAACATTTTCCACATTACTTTTAGCCATGCTGATAGAATCGATGTCATTAACATTTAATAATTTTACCGTTTTTCTAAATAATTGTTTTAAAATTTCAATCGTTGTTGAAAGACTATTTTTGCTTTCTCCTCTAAGGGGCTGTTAGCTTTTACGGTTACGGGTTCCCCGATCGTCAAATTGTTTAACCTTGGCATTTTTCCAATTTCACTCAGTGCTCCTGGCTTGGCTCCTTCGTCAAGTGGATTACCCTCAGTGCTAAGAAAATACAGATAACTATCTTTTCTGATAAAAAGGTTACAATAAAGTCGGGAGTTTTTTCAACTTCGGAACTTTCCTCGGGCATTTTTTCCTTCGCGTTTTCTACGCCTTCACTTTCGCCAGCTGTTGGGAGGTCGGCAGCTGGTGAACCCGTGTCGAGGACTGTTTCATTTTGGTTGACATTAATGTCTATAGGTTCTGAAAACTCGACTAAAGTCTTATCTATGTTTACTTTATCGCCTTCTATCATTTTTTCTTTTCGGGAATGCGTCTTTTTTTACGCAGTACGAGCGCTTCAATGGCCTGCTTGTATCTTTCGCTGGCTTAACGACCCGCACGAGTTAAGTGACAAGTGTAGATGTGGATAAATTCCGATACTCGGGGAATGAAATAAATGAACCACACACTAATTCACAAAATATTCTTTATTAAAATACGTCTTCAGAGCTTGAGGACCCGACAGAGACTGACGATGACCGTCGCGAAAGCAGTGAGAGAAGTATATTGAATATAGTGTATGCATCAATGGCATGTTCATTGTCCCCGAGCTCCTTATGCTGTGCTTGGCATTTGTTTAGTCTGTTGCAGGTCGCATCCGGTGATAAGGCGCTAGGCGATCGACGGTGCAGAGAGCCAGGCGGCTGAGTCATATAACTCACGCGTACGCGTAGTCATTGGATGGCGAGCGTGTTCGATGCTCGTCGGCTCTGGCGCCTGCTCATTCGCGACAGAATGGCGCCCCTCTCCCCCTAAGCTAACTTTCGTTACTATGAATACTGTTTCTTCTACCGGATTGCGTGACAAGGCGTTCGCATTGACATTTAATTCGCCTTTTTTGTAAACAACGTTGAATTGATAATCTAACAATTTTAAAGGCCATCGCGTGACTCTAGATCCTGGATCGTTATGTGAATTTAGCCATACTAATGGTCTATGGTCTATAATAAGCGTGAATTTATTACGGCACAAATATGGTCTAAACTGTGTATCTGCAAACAATTGCTAATGCTTCTTTTGAAAAAGTGCAATAATTCTTTTCTGCTTGATTTAACGAACGCGAAATAAATGCAATTGGACGATCATTTTCTATTTTCCCTTGTGATAAGACTACACCGATAGCATAACCGCTCGCATCCGTAGTGACTAAAAATTCTTGATCAAAATGCGGATGAGCTAAAACCGGTGGTTGGCATAAATTATCGCGCAGAGTCTCGAAAGCCACTTGCGCGCTTTCATCCCAATTGAAATGCTAGTCCTTTCTCAGTAAATTAGTTAAGGGTCTAGCTATTTGCGCGAAGTTTTTAATAAACCTTCTACAATACCCTGCTAATCCTAAGAATTGTTTAATGTTCTGTTGACTTTTAGGCCGCGGAAACTCCTTTACTGCTTTTAATTTCTCGGGGTCCGGTCTTAAACCTTCACTGCTAATAATGTGCCCTAAATAATTTATTTCGGGTTTAAGAAATTCATATTTTTCTGGTGGTAAAACTAAATTAGCTTTGCGTAATTTTTCAAATAGTTTTTCAATTGTTTCAATGTGTTCACTGAACGTGTTTGAATATACACAAATGTCATCAAAAAAATGAACAAAGTTTCTCATTCCGGGTATTATTTTAAGTACATGTGACAAAAATACCGGCGCGCTTGTTTTTAATCCAAATGGTGATCTAATAAAATGAAATAAACCCAAATCGCAAGAAAAGGCTGTATTATCTCTATCTTCAGCTTTAATTTTAATTTGATGATAACCGGAGTATAAATCGAAAACTGAGAAAAAATTTGCATCACCAAGTTGGTCCAAAATATCAGCTATGTTCGGAACGGGGTGATTGTAATCTGGAATAAAGGCATTCAACTTTCTAAAATCTACGACTACCCTAAATTTCTTCTTCTCGTCGGGTCCCGGTTTTTTGTCGACGCAGAATATCGGCGCGGAGTAAGCGCTTGTAGAGGGTTTGATGACTCCTTTCTCTAACATCTCTCTGACCTGCCTATTTATTTCTTCTTTCAAAATCGGAGGATGTCTAAATTGTTTAATTCTAATAGGAATATTAGAAGTTGTAGGGATTTCATGTTCCATAACATTAGTGTCCGGCATGCCGTCCCCAATCAAATAAAATCTGTCAGAGAATTTAGCTAAGAGGGTTTCGATGTCGCGTAATTGATTGGGTGATAAATGACCAAGGCTTAAGAGCTTCCTCAATTTAGTCATCCTCTCTTGACCTGATAAAACAATGGCTTTCGACACCACATGACATCTGTCGTGCGTACCCCACTTATTTTAACGGCCTGCTTATTTATTCCTATTGGATTACTTGCGTGCGAGGTGTGTGGCCTACGTTTCCACACCGACCATCCGTTTTTACCTATGTTACTTTTAATTTGGTGGCATATTCATCGCACGACACAAAACACGTCGGCAATTGCGTCACCATCTGTCACGCGATATTCCTTCATTTTATTAAACAAAGGAATGGCGGTGCCATATGCTATAAATAGAATGCTTGCGTACAAATTCATCATCAACGGTTTTTTCTAATTACACAAATTCGTTAATATATCTAAGCAGATGTTCAATTTTCAAATTGACAAACTAATATAACATCGACGTGGATTGTTACAAAAAGCCATGCATTAAATAACTTATTTTTTTGATATTTCTCCATTTGAGAATTACAAACTAATGACATTTTCAAATTATTTAACAAATTACCAGTTTTTCTCAAACAATTTTTCTTAATTTCTAGTCTTTTTGCTCGATTGCTTCTACAATTTTTATTAACAAAATTACGTACTTTGTTGCATAACCAAGACGTCTTTTCTTTATTACGGAACCTCCTGTTTTTTATTCTACAGTCGGCTGTTTTTAACATTATTATAAACCAGCGTATTTATTTCTAATTTTTCTTTTCCCAAAACACGATTATTTATCAAATTTCGTGACTTGGCCAAGTTTTCCACGCGCGCGTTTTTACTAATTTTACTTTGCAAATGACTCTCCAAAATCTTATAATTTTCCAAGTCACACTTAATTTTTACAACAAGATCACAAATTCTATCTCTCAAAGTTTCGTTTTTTCGTACTTTAACATTCAACTTCTGTTCGTTTGCAAAAAGTCGATTTTTCTTTTTAATATCAAATTCCCAACGTCCACTTTTTCTAGTGTTACTTTTCACAAATTTATCTTTATAATTTTTATTTTTCAAATTTTCAATTTTCTCTTCTTCTAATTTCAAGTTAATTGTTTTCAAATGCTTTAATATTACAAATTCAAATTTCAAATTCCAGTTTTCACAAATTTTATTTTTCAAATTTTTATTTTTACCAATATTATTCTTCAAACAATTGGTTTTTTCCAATTCTGGCTTCAAATTTTTATTTTTACTAATATTATCTTTCAAATTGATAAATTCCAAATTAAAATTTTTATTCCCACAAATATCTTTTAAACAATTGGTTTTTTCAAATTCTAATTTCCAATTTTTATTTTTAATTAGATTGTCGTCTGATACAAATTCTCTGTTATTTTCCAAACTTTTACGAACAGACTCATGAGGAACCCTATCATCGACAATCATACCTTAAGGGACAGTAGCTGATACGCTATAAACGTTATGAGTACTACACTCGCCTAATATGATGCTGGACTTCTCCGTACGAGAAATTACGTCGGGATTTTTCGCGTTTCCGGATTTGCGATCATCCTCCCGCAATATGCCCTGGGTTTCCGTACACCGTTCAGTTTGTGTCAAAGTTACATTCGCTTTGTTTATCGGCCGCGCAATATTCATACTACTAGTACACCTCACAGTAATAATATGCGATGCGATTTCAAAAGTATTCTCCTCATAATTAATTTTTGCTCGATATTTTCTTAACATTTCACTCACGTTTAGCCCGTCTTCTTCAATGGGAAAATCGTCAGGTACCAAATGAAAATACAAAGTTATATTGTGGAGGATTAAAGGAATTTTCCCTCAAGAATTTATTGATTCTGTTGCGCCTTCGATTGCTCTGGGCGCGCACTCTCCGGTTGCCCCCAGGCCGCGCGCTTTTCCACGGGGACGCTCATGTTTCCCGCCTCCCGTAGAGCTCTCTCTTCATTTTCTCTTTCTAATATTTGACATGCACTTTTCCAGTGACCATCTCTTTTGCAAGAATTACAGCGTCTAATGGGATTGCTATTGTCGTTTGATGGATTTACCGCGGGACTACTCAACCGAGGGCTATTAGAGGTTTGCGGTGCTTGGGGCGTGGTTCGCGGCACGTTACCCAATGAATTTACTGGTGGCGTCATGGCGTGCGGCGACGAAGCCATGGGCTGTGCCCAAGTTGCTGGCTGCGCGACCGGCTGTTGTGCGTTTTGTGGTAATAATGCTTTCAACGACCAGCAGTTTCTAGCAGTGTGATTTCGTTTTTCAATTGACAAATTTCTGTTATTTTATTTTGTACTATTTTTACGTCTGCTGATTTAAAATTAGCTTTTTTATTTTCTCCACTTGCTTTATTTTTCGGAATTGACTCTGTTTTTTCTAATTCGCATACTTCGCGTTCCATTTCAATAGCTTTTTCAACAGCTTGCTGGAAAGACGTGGCAACGCCCATTCACCTTTTAATTTCCCAATCTATACCTCGCGTGAAAAATTTCAATTTATCGGCTTCTATGTAGTTTCTGAATTCTAGACTGTCTCTTTTATCCCGTTTTGCGGCTTCTTTGAATTCTATCGCGATCCGTCTGACTCTATTTGCAAATACAATTACGCTTTCATTCGGTTTCTGTTTGACTGCTGCTAATTCTCCCATTAACGCGTGATGTGATTTACAAGAGCCGAAATTTGCTTCGAAATATTTAATTACTTCACTGATAGTATCAAAATTAATTTCTTCCATTGATTTGGCTGCCTCGTCCGTTAACCTTCATCTCACTAATTTTGCAAGGTCAGCCTCGTCTGCTGGCGGTATGAAGCTAACTGTTTCTCTAATACCGAATAAAAATGTGCTGAGCGGAATATTACTGCCGTCGAATTTTGGTATGCAATCGAGCGTATCTTTCATTGATAAATTCTTTAAAGGGGCTAATGTTGAATTATTCCGAAATGCGTTTAAAGTGCTTGGTATCGTTCCTCTCTGTGGTACAGAAGGAGTGCTGAATTTGGCACCTGATTTGAGGAATTGTTAAAATTTATTTGTTCCGTTGATCTAATCTGTTCAGTGTTTGTGTTATTAATATTTAATACTGTTTGGTATTGTAATGTGGTTTGATCGTCAGTAATTTCCGGTTTATCTTTTAATAATTGCGGAATTTTTTGTGTGATTAGCTGTTTATTTGTGGCTGAGATTACCAACATAATTTCATTTACACTAATGTTCTGTCTCATAAATTCCCCCAAAATATCTATCATTAATTCATCGTGGCAGATTCTCTTCACTAAATTTCTATCTGAAATCCCCTCGAGCGAGAGCTGTAAGTTCCTAACATCTTTTATTCTCTCTGGGTTAATTTCTGACGAAGTTTGATATCTAATTCTCAGGACTTCCACTAATTCATTCAATGTTGCACTTGCGTATTTTTCCTCAGACGCGCCTAGAAAAACTCTTAAAATTTCAGTGGCTTCCGCGTTTCTCGCCATCGCGCCTTGTGTTTGCATTTCTAATGGTTTTCTTACTACCACTTTTCTTAAAAAAAAAAAAATTTAGTTCAACCAGCGAATGGATAAGATGATAAGGAAAAAAAATTTTGCACCGAAGCAAAATTATAGATAAAGATAATTTATACTACTTTCACTTTTATTCCGGAGTTGGGTCCCCAATTGTAACGTCCGTGTTACATTGACGCGAAGACGGTAAAGTCGGCAATAGAGAAAGAAATAGAGATAGCAATTATAACTGTTACTTACTTTGCTGGTTATCGATTGGTTGAGCGTCTCAGGCGTAGCTTCAAGGCGGCAGTAGACCCAAGCGTAGCGGGAGGTTCGAATTGGAAAGGATAGGTAGTTCGCAAATGAGAACTCGAAAATGCAATTATTTGAAGTTTATTAATTGCATATAATTAATTACACTTGTTAATACTGATTGTAGTCGAGATATAATATCAACAATTAATCGCGGGACTACAATCAGAGAAGCTCAATAATAATCTTAGTTTTAATTCTGTTAGAAATAATTCTAAGTCAGAATTTACAAATACAAATTATTTTAAGTTCCCAAATTGTACTAGCTCAAAAGATTCTAAGTTCGAAATATCAAAGACAAAATTATTCCAAGTCCAAATTTAAAAATTAGATAGACAAAGGTGAAGTGCTTCGACTTACGAATTAAAAGAACAAAAATCTTCTGTCTAGATACATGGTGAACCATGCTTTTTTTAACCAAAATGACGTCATCAAAAAGGGGCGGTCGCTGGAGGGGTGAAACTAGGCTGACGTCAGGGGGTGGTCAGAACACAACATATTCAGCGCCCCTCTAGTACCATAGGCCAAGCTCGGCCATGCCACCGCACTCAGACTATACTCGCTGGTTACAAATATATTGATAAAAGTTAACGACACTCGGTGTCTAACCGGCGGTCGGTAACTCGTACAGGAAAAATATTCTCGGCAGGTATAATACCTTTCTATTCAGACGCTATAGTTGCGATAGTCACACTCGACGTGACATGGGAATCACCGAGCTCGCTTATGCTGTAATTGCAGCACCGTTCGGTAATTTTTACTACACTCATCGGTAGTAAATTATCCACGATATTGACCACATAGTTTTAATTAGAATCTCAAATCTCAATAAAGTTGTGGAAAAAAAAATTATTAACATTAGAAATTAGAATAGTATATTTCGGACTAGTTTCGAAGAGTATTTTATACTACAAGCGCCGAAATATTATATGGTTTTAAGGTTAGGTCATCTCCGAGCTTAACAGCACCTTCGGTAATTTTTACCACACGCTTCGGTAGATTCAGTCTTACGCACAAGGAGAGTTCCTGTTGCGGGAAACGGATTTTAGCAGTCATTTGAGAGTCTATTTCTGGTAACTAAAAATGAAGCCCAGTGCTGATAATTTCATCAAATGAGCCCTTTTTCTTGAGATATGGGAAATTTAATCTGAAATATCCTTTATTTCTTTAAAAAATGATGTTTCTTCTATTCCGTTTCACATTGCAAATATTTATGATAAGAAAATAAGCAAAAAAGATTATAAAAGTAGACAGTATAAGACAGTAAGACAGTAAGCTAAAATTTAAGCACAGATTCGTTAAAAAATATTATTTTTTTAGAAAGTTACGAGCAATTAAAGATAGTGAACGAAAATGGTTAAAAATACGATCCATTTAATCGCTGAAAATGAAGACAAATTTTTAACCATTGACTTCGGTACAGCAAGAGAATATCTATCAAACATTCAAAATATCAACCTGGATTCGATTGCGTCAAGTGACTCGGCAAAAATACTAACGGATCTAAGCCCCCACCACTACTGGTACAATTAAAATCTCAGGACGATGTTAATTCAATACGTTTGAAATTACCAAAAGGCATCAGTGTTTCGTCGGACAGAACTGAGTTTCAACGCAAGGAACTTAATGGAACGCAAGGACACCTTTTGGTATGGACTAAATTGCACAACGCCTCAGACTCCAACCAACAAACAGTTAACAAGTTTGTAAATAGCGCACCGACTATTGTTAACCGTGATACAAGCAAAAATACCAGTATAACTCCAAAAAAACTCAAAAGCCATAATTTACGCCTGAACTACTCTAATATCTGTTCTATATACAACAAGCTTGACTTCCTTCGTAGTCTTTCATACTCTCCCATGACTCAGAGAGTAGTGGCTGAAACCTCACTCGTTATCTTCGGAACTAGGACTCCTTGATTCTAACATATACAGAAGAGACAGAAATTTTGATGAAACGAACGAAAATAGAGCTGGTGGTGTCTTAGTTGCCATAAATAAGAATATTAATGTTTCTTCAACTATTATATCTTGTGACTCTGAAACCGTTTTTATAAAATTTTTACATCATGGAATGAAGATCTTATTATGCGCCTCTTACATTGTAACGGTCTTAATCGGTAATTACTATATTGAAATGGCACTTTAAGTTTTTATACACAATGGCGATTAGAAGCGGCTATAAATCTGGAACACATGGAATAAGAGTGGAGTTGCCTGTACTCCCCAGGCAAAGTGATAAAACTCCTTAACATACAAGACGCAACGCGATCCTTATTCGACCCTAGTAATCGTCCCAGGTCTGCCCGTTGGACTCGTCAGTAAGGCATTATGCAGACAGACCCTGCCTTAGACAGTGTAGCCAGGTTCTGCCGATAAATCGCCACATTAACACGGGTTTTAATTACTATATATATTTGTTTACTGGCCACACTGGCCTTAGACGCTGAAAAACGTAAGTAGTTATAGGGTCACTATGGAACGTCAAAACATGACCTCCGTTGACCCCGGAGTCATGTCTGGTGCCACATAATGACCCCGAACTGCTGACACTGCATCTGTGTGTCTCTCCCTCTCCCTCTCTCTCCCTCTCTTTCTCTCCCACCATGAATTTTTACAAAGTGCTGACAAAGTTTTTTTTCTTTTTTTTCTTTTTCTCACATATTTAATTAAAAATTATTTTAAACATGGAGAATATAATTAAAATCTTAATTCAAAAATTATTTTAAATATGGAAATTTAATTTAAAAATAGAAATTATTTAAAATGTGAAAATTAATGGATTAGGTAATATGAAAAGAAAAATAATGTAGAAAAAAGTAGGTAAGTTACAATAAAATTTTTATTCAATAATAACGTTTACAACAATATTTCCTTACATATTTTATCGATTACAATAATTTTTTCTTTTCCTTTTTACAGATTTTGCTTACACTTTTAAATAATCAAGTTACATCAATTCAGAATTTAAGTTTTCTATTATTTCTTTCATATGATATCCTTTTATCTCGAGCAATACAATTTTAACATCGATGGCGGTAAAAGGTATATTTTTTTCAATTTCTTCGATACTTATTTTTTTTACAATATCGCGTACAATGGTGTCTTTCATTTTTTTATTCACTTCATTTATTGAAGATCTTTCATACCGTGTTATCTGGGCATAATGATACAACTGACACTCATTCAACAGTATCTCATAGTACCCTAAAACGGTGTTACCTACAAATTTTTCAATTGCTTTTAAATGTCTTAACCTATCATCAAAGTATTAACTAAACACTCAAAATCAGATTTTGTTAACATAAAGACCAAATATGTCTTCTTCTTATTATTAAATTTAGTTACGTTAATCTCCTTCCATCTTCTCATGAGTACAGTAGTCCGTCCAGTACCTTCAACTCTTTCAATAGTCGAAGCAATATTTTCTCCGGAAAAAAACGCCGAAAATTTTGGCAATGCTTCTTTAAACTTCTGCTAGGGATGACAATGAAAATCCACACCACGAAAATCCCTCGATGATGATAAACGTACCACTGGTTTATAAAATGAAAGATCGATAATATTATTATACTCCAAACCGACGAAAATTTGCTTGTTATATGCCTTGTCTAAATCGAATACTGCAGAAAGTAGCTGATGAGGACGAGTTGAGGTATTCATCGTTGAATGGCTTTTTGAAGACAGACTGATTTCGTCAAGTTAAAAGAAACTGTATTTATAAGTAGTAACCAGTGGTAGGGAGAGATCTCCCCACTGCTACAGCGACACTCATGCTCCTTGTTGTCATACAAGTGACAGCAGTCAGCAGAGTCGTATTCCAACGAAACGTTTTACAATTTTTACGGAGTCGATGAATATGATCGGGTACATACGGCGGTAACCCATAATTATCAAAATACAATGCCTTACCTTCGGCATCTACGTAAATCCCGATCCAGTGCATTCCTGGTTTAGTATGATCGTCAGTATTCGCAACGAATGCTGTCGGTTTCGTCCACCCCCGTGAAATCTGATCTGCTGGTTACACTCCCACAGTATGAGATAGTATGTGGGACAAAATTTTCAAAATTTCCAGACTGTTCATCGCAAAGCTGTAGTGGCGGTTGAAAAACGAAGTCAGAATTCTTTATACAGTTGTACATTACACGCTTAGTAGTTCACCAAATTTTCAAACGAAAAGCATTGTTTAATGCACAACTGTACTTCACGTGTGAAAGTTTAAGCGCGTGATGGAGACAAAAGTTGTCACACCACGGTAATTTAACAAATGATGGAAATTCTCCATCGTACTTTAAATTTATAATATCACTAGCTGTAGTTTTTTGTAAAAACTACCATTTTTCTTTACCTCGAACGCAGATTTTTCCAACTCTTGGTAATCTCGAAGTTATTTTATCAGTTTGCTCTCTGTTACATCACCATAAAAATAATCTGCATCATGGTGATGCTGCGTTAGCCAATTATTTTCTTTTCTTACCGATTTACTTGAAGTGTAAATAGGGTGCGTTGGCGATATGATCTAATGAGCGATAAAGTTTTTTTCTAAAGCGACAATGGCAACTACTTTCGGTACAGCAACATTATTGATATCTTTGAAAAACTGAATGTCTACAACTATGTCCATTTTTACACCAGTACCGACAAATGTCAAAAGTTGACTGACGTATGAAAGTAAAAAACCAACCTTTAATGAAACGACGCCATCTAGCTACCGCAATCGGCAATCACTTGGCGTGATGCATCAATCTCTAGAATATTGTCGTATTCGGTGTATATGATACAGTTGACAGTTTTCGTTAAAGCCTCCTTAAATCTTACATCTAATCTAACGCTACCATGTTTGATCAAATTCCAATGACTACACCCGTTTGCGGATAAATCAGGCGTTAGATCGAACGCAAAGAGACAGTAACCATACGGAAAACTCTCACGAGCAATTTGATTACCCTCATGAAGGAAATGAATACCTGTCCATGAAAATAAGGTATGGTAGGCATCGACGTACAAATTTTTTCCCGTAAAATCTGGTTGTAGTATTTTAGAAGGCACTTGAACGCCATCGACAAATAAACTCGAAGAACTGATGTTAAAGTGTTCGAAATTGAAAGGATTTAGATTCTGGTTACCGTTATAAGCTTAGTTTTGAACAAATCCAATGATGATTCTTTTGGGTAGCTGACCTAATATTATATTATCTAATGTTTCACTAAAGACACGGTTATGATTTTTTCGCCGCAGGTCCGTAATTAAGTAATGTCTTGATGTAAATTGTTTACTGGAGCAACTCTATTAACCACTTCGGGTGTCACCTCCTTAGGGTAATCTTTTTCGAGCACACTACTGTGTACGGTGACACGTAGATTCAACAGTGTATGAGATAAGTCGAGGTAGTCGCCTCCATTTCCAGGAATCACAAATTCTATTGGTGAATCATCAGATAAAAAAGATACTGGTTTATATTGTACCCAGTTAGATTCTTCTATCGTCGTCTGTGTCGATGGAATGTCAAACAGTCACAATTCTGATTTTCACTCGCACGACTGTGTATGTAAGAACGCCATTTTTATGTATCCAAAAATGTCTCTAGTACTACGATTAGTTTTTTTTTCTTTTTTCTATTATTCAGCGATCCTTTTTTCTTTCTACTACTACCACCACCTTTGATACACTTTTTTCTTTTAGCGGTAGTCTTGTATCTCCTCTGCTTTCTCGCCTTCTTCTTCCTTGCTGTACTAGCGCTACCTAAAGAATGAGTCAATGCAGGATATGAGTTTTCTCTTATATCCTGACCCCTCCATTAATTTGTCCAATTTTTCCTCAGCTTTCCTCTTAAGATTTTGACCTGACTCTTTCAGATGATTTCTGAAGGACTCTTTGATTGGTGTATTTTGAGTTGTGATGTCAGAAACGATATTCATGACCGTACGCAAAGCCTCCTTTCCTACAGCCTTAGCACCCCGACTAAGAATCGGTCTTGCACATCGGTCTCCGGTTACTTCAACACTCTCTTCCTCTTTTTCTATGATAACATTAATTGCAGAACTGTATTTGATTTCAATTCTAGAATTTTTTTAGTTTATCGGATAATCTTACGTGATGCTCAAGATCTGAACAAGATGATGACTCACAAACATGCTTTACTGAAATATAACTCCCTCGCTCAATTACAAAATTTAAATGCTGCTTCACACCTTCCAAATTATTAATTTCATCTATGAGGCTTTCTAAATTTTTATATACGATGGCTCTTTTGTATTTCGTTACTTTCAAGAATACTGCGGGATTTTCGAATGACAATGACTTCTCTCTCCTCGAGCTCTGACGATACGTGCTGAAAAGTCAGGGGTATTTGAACTTGCGTGACAGCGACACACCATGAGCCTTGTAGATGCATTTGTTGCGGTAGCTAAGTAAAAGAATGTGTCGTAGTATTATCCGGAAAATATTGTATACTACTGTTGCTGGGTAACACGATATAAAACTCATCCTTCATTGTAACTGTTTTATTTGACTAGAGTGAATCCAAGAATTGAATTTATCGGAATAATCTTTCCACTTCACGAAATATTTTTTCTTTCTACCAGTTCCACTAAGTTTAAAAATTTTTCCACCTCAAACACGTCACTGTTCAAATCTTTTCTCATTCTGCTTAATTCTTCCTCGTAAAAAAACCCATCGATATCTTCATCAGCCAAATCTTGTAGAAAATAGACTGATGGTTCACATGATGCAGAAATGCGTGATATTTTGAACAGTTCCAAAGTCCAACCACTCTCGTATACTTTCGTAAAGACGTTTTTAGCTCGACTGATCCTCGCCAAGTCACCAACATTGTATTTAGGTTTTTTCGGTTGATCATTTCTATCGTATCTATGATTCAAATTTTCTCGAGCAGTGGCAGCGCTGTACATAGTTACAGATGCAGGTTCCATCTTAGTCCCAGAATGTTTACTGTAGTTGTAGGCATCGATAACTTTTTGTACAACATCAATGTATCGCCGAGTATTTTTAAGTGTGAAATACCGCCATATTCGATCTTTTATCGATCTCACAAGTTTTCAGCTATTGCTGCCTTTGTATCCGGACTACGGACTACTCTAAATAGAATATTCTTCTTCGTCAGAAACTCTTGCATTTCTTTTCCGATAATCTCTTTACCTTTGTCCGTTTGAAAGCATATAGGTACCCGATTGTCAGTACGAGACAAGATTCATTCGAACGCTTTGGTAACGTTTTTAGATGTCTTATCCACCAGAGGTTTCACCCATGCAAACTTACTTAGCGCGTCTATTATCAGGAGTATGAACGTGAAACCGTCGTTGTAAATTTTAATCGATCTGACGTCCATTAAAACAGCTTCCCACACATCATCTGCATTTCTAACATTGTAATGACGACGAGGGAATCGACGCCTTACATATCTGTGCTGATTAAAGGTATCTTGACTCTCTAACCATTTAAATACATCTTGAGGGTGATAAACTTTATTTGTGGTGTTTAGAATATTAGTTGCGACAGCGTATGTTTCGGGCGGATTAGCCGTGTAGTATATTTTACTTAAATCATTATTCATTTTTTTTAGTGGAGAATTTTTTCGTCTTCTTCTTTTTATCATTCAATTTTATCACTTTTTTAATACGTTTGGAAAACTTCTCGAATGTAATTCTGCTGACCATACCAAGCTGTCATCATTGCTACTGTTCGCTTGTCGCGATATCGTGTTCTCGACAAGCCTCGTCCATTGGGGTGATCCCCACATCTCCTCGCTTAAGTCTCTTCGACAATTTTGTCTCTGGTCCGCAAAATTTGTGTCCTGGCACATGCATTTCGAAAAGTAACATCGGTGAGGGCATCCAAAGCCGTTTTTTTATTGTTCCCAGCGTCGTTGAAGTCCTCTACTGTCTGAACACCTTGCTCATTTACTTCCATTTTTTAACAGTTTCAGGAGTAATTGTTTTAGACGGGATCTTCTTTCTCTTTTGCTTCCTCAAAAAGGAAGCTTTGTAATGGTGAAAAAAAATTTTGAAACAAAAAATGTTTAAAAACATGTGTGTGTGGGTGTGTGGGTGTGGGTGTGGGTGTGGGTGTGGGTGTGTGTGTGTGCGTGTGCGTGTGCGTGTGCGTGTGCGTGTGCGTGTGTGTGTGTGTGTGTGTGTGTGTGTGTGTGCCGGCTATATCTTTTGAACAAATTGACCGATTTACAGTTTTTATTTTGTACAGGTGTTTCACCAATAGGATCGTTCTCGTTGAGCCTTAACATTCTCCAGCTATGAACGGCCTTGAAGAAGTCGATGGCGTTATTTTTTCCTAGTAGACGAGCTTCGTATAGAGCGGCTTCGAAATGACTTGAAACTTTTTTTTGAAGATTTTCTAGTTCCTTTTGTCTATTAAAGTTAGGTAAGCAATTAATATGTGTGTCAATTGTGTATTTTCGTAGTTCTTGAATAATCTTTAATTTTTGTTTTAATCCATTAATAATGGTATAAGCTTCTCTATCGTGTTGGTTGGGCGGTATTGATTCCCTATAGTTGAAGATTTATTGTAGTATTTCGATGACTGATGTATGTTTTCTTTTAAGTATGGTCGTTCTGATTTCGAATTGTATATCACGTGCACATGTGCGTTCTATACCAAAGATGTAAGCATGTGTTGTATGTGTATCTATAGTGATGTCCTGAATGTTGATTTCGGTGATAACAGTGTAATGATCTGCTTGTGTGTACAGGTTACCTACATATTCGAAGTATATACCAGGATTTTGAGGTAGTAATATGATTTTGGGGTAGACCGTAACACTTGCTATGAGCAATAAAAGGAATAGCTAATTAATACTAGTCTATATATTCATAAATATTTATTAATATTTATGCACCATACCCTTTCTTTTTTTTCTCCGATTCTTAATTTACATCCTCATTTTCGTCGGAATCGTCCGAAGTCTGTCGGACTCTGTTTCTACAGTTCGGAGAAGGGTGACGAAGTATTGGGCGGAGTGGATGTTCCAGTACATTTATTGGCCTTAGTACGTCGAATTGGTAACTGTTGGATCGGGTAGTAGGTTTAGAATCTTCTTTTGTAAACCACGATGAACAGTTTTTGTGTTTAGTGCAATTCACGACACTGAATATTACTATGATAGTTCCGATTGTATAAGATCCAATCGTACTGTATAGTAAATGCGATCGGAGAGTTTTTTCTGATTGGTCTGCGAGAAATGCTTCATATTGATCTTGTATGGAATCAAGTGTCAGTCCTGTTTTAAGGTTTTCAGGAATTGTTTTACCTAAGATTCTAGGTATTATCAAAGTCTCGTTTATACTTTGATATTCATGGAAAAATCTGTTATCAATTGATGTTAGATTGAGTTCTATGCTTGGAACGTATATGAATTCACTAGAGTAACCTAGTGTTTTCATTCCAAATAAAGTTGTATGTTCGTGTCTGGCTGAACATCTTGGTTTCAGTTGTAAAATTTCTACTCCAGAGATAGTTGTTAAATTGTGTTGTTGTCCAAGACACAAAATTTGCAAGGTACTTGATTTATGTACTGATAATAGCCATCCATCTAAGGAATCGAGGTGGATCCAATATGACTTAAAATGGGGCAGAATTTTTATTCAACATTTTTTTATATTTTCTTCACTGAGTTGATTCAGGAGTAAATTCACAGGCTGTGTTATCATCAGATTCACCAATGGGTTGAGTGTGGGTGTAAATCCTACACTGGAAGGTGTGTTTGCACTCATTTAAGTTTTTTAAGAGATATATATGGTGCCTGGGGTTGTGTATGAGCGGACACTAAATGTTTTTGATGTTGTTGTGGTATGGGTACTGGGTGCATTCAATATACTTCCGTTGCAAATTTGTTTAATAATGGAATTCGAATTTAGGCTAGAAAGTTGCTATTTCTATAGCCTAGTTTGACAGATGTAATTTCTGAAAATTTATCCGTTCTTGCATGTGTTATAGGTATAGAAAATTCGTATCCTGGGTGTATATCAGTTATTTGGCGTATTATATTTTGTAAATTAGTTGTAGATAATATTGAGGTGACCAAGACGAGCAGAATGAATGGCTTGTGTTAAGGTCTGAAATGTATCTTTGTATAGTAGTAAAGCAGTCTCTACAGCATTTGTCGTTTCCGTAAATCGTCTATTTATTTCAAAATGATGCCATTTATCGGTCATATCGTTCATTTCTTCTATTTTCCGTTGATATACCGCTAGACTTTCATTTATGGATATCTTCATTTCTGCTAGTTGATTGTTGACAGAGGCAAGTTGATGCTGAACTATGTGATTTTCTTCTTTTGCCAATTTTGCAAGGGTTGTTTCTCCCTTAAACAATTCTTCTATTTTTTTATTATAATATTCTCCGTCATTTTCGTTAAGTGTCCCAAAGTGTGTTCGACTTATGCTTCCTATAAATCCAAACGGGGCACTTCTTTTTACTGTTGGGGCTTAGGGGTAGGAACAGTTTCTGACTCTTTTACTTATTTCATAGAATCAATAAGATTGGCATAGAGTTTTTTAGTGGCTTTGTTTATTTATTCTATAAAGTATATTCTTTTTACTAATGAGTCGTACAGATCAGGGCAGTTTTGATTTCGCACACAAGCATCACGTAGCTTTTATAAGGTTCTTGTGAAATGTAAAGCATTGTAATGTAATGGTTTTATACTTATGAAAATAATTATCTTTCAGGCTGTTTCTGTATAATGTATATCTTGTATTCTTTCATAATAAATTCCTGGGTTGGGTTGGAGCTTACGAGTTGTATTCGATGTGTTTGTTCGTAGCTAATTGGAACTATTATCGTCCCCAGAAGAATGAGGAGCATCATCATCTGAAACAGATCGGTGATATGCTATTAGTATCGGTTTCTAGAATGAGGTTATGTTTTTCCAGTATATTTATTACTTTATAAGGTCCGATATAGGTCCTATCGAACTTGTTTTTCCGAGGTTCTTTAAGTACGTATACTAAGTTTCCGGGTGAATATGATCGAGATTTAACTTTTCTATTATAGTATCGTTTGGTTCGATATTTTGATCGTATGAGGTTTTCTGCGGCTATTTTTCTAGTATCTTCCATTCGGTTAATCAATTCCTGCATGTATAATATATAGTTTTCTAATTTATCTGTAGGTAGGGACGTAGGAATTCTTGTTGGTTTTCCAAATATTAATTCGAATGGTGTAAAGTTAGTAGATTCGTGTACACTTGTATTGTATGAAAATGTGGCAACAGGTAGAATTTTATCCCAATCTTCATATTTGTCAATGTATTGACGTATGTATTCTGTTAATACTAGATGATTTCTTTCTAACGCACGATTGGACTCTGGACGGTATCCGGATGTGCTGATTTGATTGATTTCAAATATTTTTGATAGTTGTTGCATGACCTTACCGTTTAGAGCAGGTGCTTTATCGGAAAGGATTATCTGTGGTGACCCATAAGTTGCTATGACATTTCTTGCTAAAGCGTCTGCTATAGTTTCTGCTTGTGTATTGGGTATGGCAACAGCAATGCAGCATTTTGTGAGATTATATTGTATGGTAAGTATGTGTTTATTACCTTGAGGGGTAAGTGGTAAGGGTCCTAGAGTGTCTATAGATATTTTCGCGAATGGTTCTAAGGGGGTGTCTGTAATGATCATTGATTCGCGATTTTTTATTCTTACGAATTTCAATTCTTGGCACTTTGTACAGTGTCAAAGGTACTCAGTGATATCGTTCTTCATCCCAGATTAGTAGTATTTTTGTATTATCCTTCGATAGGAGTACTTAGTATGGCACCATGGGGCGCCAAAACAAACCCCCACCACTACCACCTGAGGGGTGGGGAAAGTATTATAGATGCCCCTATAATGCCCCCCTCCATACCTCTACAGCGGTCAGTGGTGGGGGTAGCTTGTACGCCCCATGGTGCCACATGTGTGTGTGTGCGCGCGTGTATGTGTGTGTGTGAAAGAGAGCGAGAGAGAGAGAGCGTCCCTGCTATAGTGCCACAGCGAGAGAGAGAGTGGCCAGCCGCTGCCACTATACTTACCAGAGCGCTCGCTATACTTAGCAGCAGAGCGCTGTGCTATTGAGAGCCGCGCGGAGCAGGGATTTCCTGTCCGACACGGCCCGCTGCTCCGGGCAAACAGCGTGATCGTGCAGCCAGACGCGCCCGTGAGCTGTAACTCCCCACCATCGGGTGCGGTGGGGGGCCAGCTGTAGCTTGCGCTTGCCGATATACGGGGTGCCCGCGCGTGCACACATACACACACACACGCACTCGCACACCCACACCCACACCCACACCCACCTATATCTATATTATATTATTTATTTATGATTTGTAGATTTATATACATTTTTTTTCACCCCTCATCCTTGTAGAGCCATGTCCATGTCCATGTGAGAAAATTATTGTCTGTTTTTCTTGATTTTACACTTAAACTTCACTAAAATTAGTGTTTGTTTGTACACTTTTTACACTATTTACACTATTTACACTATGTCATGCGTGTGCGACATCACGGTAAAAATGGTCTTTCATTCTGGCAGTGCACCCGATCGACGTTGCAATCCCGGCACAACCAGAACCCGCACGCTGACACCAAAAGCGTTTCCCGCAACCATAAGAAATGTCACGGTAACGCCTTGGTGCATCGCGGATGACATCTCGACGCCGGTGCCGAATACGCTCGTGAACCCGGCGCAATCGCCGGCGTATTTGAGCCAGCTCATTATGGCCTTATAGTACCAGCAGTCGTTGAAGGCCATTAAAAAATCCGAGCCGCACACCCATTGCACGACGAAGTGCCACCTCCTCCACGTCCAAGTCCACAGGGTACGCTTCACTAAGATTGTCACTGTCACTATTATCCACTTCACGAACACTATCACTATCACTATCGCTATTCGCGCGGACTGTTTCCGCGTCGGAATCGACCTCTTCTGCAGGCTCCCCATCATCTACTTCCATGTCCATGTCCTCCGCCTCTTCCTCCCGCACCACTTCAATAATTTCTGACTCGTAGCCACTGTCACTATCAGTGTCATCTAGCTGTTCTTGCAAAAGATCAGCCAGAGCGGCGTCTTCTATGAGCTGGTCTCATCGAGCCTGTGCAGCTTGCAATGCTTCTCGTAAAGTCCAGGGGTCCACCCCCCTGCTGATGGCCAACGATCGGATGCCCTCTGTCAATTAAATCATTGACAAAGTCGGCCATTCCTTCTGGTGGTGATGGTAGCTGAACATCCATTATATCCATGTTTGAGATCGTGTGTTAGATTTATAATAATAGTAAAAGAGAGAGTTGGTGTCTTGTCGAATACTCGAGGTAGACTGCTGGACAGTAGGAACGCTCTAGCCATCATTTTTTAAAACTTTGCAAAAAACTGCAGAAAAGGCCGAATAAAATCTCTATATTACTCTTATTACACATCTTAAAACTTTGCAAAAGGTGCAGAAGATGTTGAACGAAATCTCTGAACCACTCTTATTACGTCTAGAGAACAGTCGAAAATTCTTTTCTCTCGATTTTTTGCAAACAGATATATTTTGTAGAAACTTGAGAGAAAGAGTCGAGCTTCTTATCTCTCAAACTAAGTTTAATTATATTATGTGTATTTATTTATTTATTTATTTATTTATTTAACCAGACAAATTACATATCGTAATCCTAAGGAGGTAGATATAACTAC
>JAWWEQ010029190.1:0-23707 GCA_035583055.1 Torymus tubicola
TTGCCATTTTATAGCCAGTACCAGTAAAAATGGTCATTTATTAGCTAAAAAATGGATTCGATTTCCACCAGGGAATAGTTTGGTGAAATTTGTTTGCTATTGGTTTGTAGTATTGCAATTTTTGAAAAAATGAGGATACACAACTCTGTGTGCTTCTTATTAAAGTTCGTTAATTTAATTAAGATAATAGTCTAAATTAAAGATAAAGATAACAGACTTGTTAATAATCAAGAGATCGTTATTTGAAAATATTCATTAACGAATATATACTTAATAACGTTAGTTAAAGATAATCATTGACTGATATCGAGAAATTAGTGAGGTACATAACGATTTTAGACAAGAATTCTAAATCATAACCAGACATTAAATTTAGTTTCTTTTGTTCAATTATTTTATATAGATATGCATCTTGATAATGTAAAATGTGCTGGTGTTACAATGATCTTTTGGATAAGGGTTTAATGGATTGGTTATACGAAAATTAGATTAAGTTTATATATTAGTCGGCATTATCATTAATAAGTTTGCTGCAATACCTTTATTGTTAACACATGGCATTGTATCTTAACTTCTTAAATATAAAATTTCAATAAAACCTTTAGAAATCAAACTGAATATAGTATTTTTATTGGAATGTATTAACGTATATCGAAATGTTAAATTTAGAACGTGCCTCTAAAAGCTACAACACATTTTTCATGAAAACATTTATGTTTTTTACCTTTCATTTCTTTACGTTTCGATTCCAACGCTCTACAAACGTACGAAGATAGAAATCACGCTTAAAGGGACTCACCTGGAACAGAGAAAAAATAAATACGTTACTTTCGAGAATGTTTTTACAAATATGGATAACGGATATAAATATAATATGTTAGATTTATATATAAATTTATATATATATATATATAAATGCATTATTTTTATATTTAATTAATAGATTGGAAAGTGTAAATATTCATGCTTTTGAAAACCTCGCTACATTGTATTAGAATAGAGCAAAATTATTCTTAACTTTCTAAATACATTTGTAAATATACGCATATATATTAAATAAATGACTACTGTACACTACATGTCTAAAAATGAGTTACTTGATAATTCAGTACGTTTTACTTGAGAAATGTATGAAGTAATCGATGTGTGAAGGTCTACATAACTGTTCCATAATTATAACAAGTTCAACAACACTGCGCTATGATATATTTGCTCGTACACTGCAATTCTGAATTCCTTCAATACCATCGGAGAGTATGTATTTACCGCAAACCACATTGATTATGATTTGTAAGATATCAAATTCATATATTGCATTGTACAAATTCTTTTATGTTAATTCAATTATGTAGAAACATTACTAATGAAAAATATTTATTAAAAATTTTTTAATGCTTTTTACTTCTATTTTTAAAGTGTTTAGAATTTTAATGTAAAACAGATGAATCGCAAAACAAAAGATTTAACTCACATAATGCAAAACAATTGTTGCTTGTATACTCAAGAACCACAATGTATCCATTACATGACTTTACTGAAGTATGGCGCGTACGACGGCTTAAACCATAAAACGAAAAAAAGTATGCAGCCAGTGTCATAAAAAATAAATCAATCACGTGTATAACTAGCTGCTATCCACATAAAAGCAGGCAGAGAGCCACTTATCGCTTAAATTATTTCGACACTTTTATGTATTCATAAATCCAATTCTTTTGCAGTGACTATCGATTAAAGGATTAAAATTTATCGATGTCTTGAAAATTTTCTGATAATATATGTTATTTAGAATATTTCATTGGTATTTTTCTTGCTTGTAAAGAATGTTTTCTAATAATGAAGATAGTGCTAATACCTACATCTTGTAAAAATGTATCATAAAGTTCTAAGAAGCTCAAAGTATTATATCTTTTAAAATTTCGAAATAATAAAACTTTTTCAAAATTCAAAGTGCCTTACACAATTGGAACATTTGCACGCGTACCATAAATAAAGTATACTGAATTCAAAATTATTTCCAAATATTTATGTATCGTTACAGTTTTTCTTTCTAATCTCTAGTTCACTAAAAGCTTCTACTTTAATTCCATTCGAAATCGATCCTTCCCTAGTTCGAAATTTCCGGAAAACGCCGATAGATACTTGCGTTACAGCGACTCCTGTGGCGTTCGGCTCAACATGCCGCTACGGTTTCTGCTACACCTGTGCAGCCTCGTCAGACACCTGCACGACCGGCCGCCGGCCGGCGTCTGCGCTTGCTGCGGTCGCCGAGGCGCGGCGCCACTGGTAAGAAAACTACTCAGTAGCTGTAGTACTGATTGTACAACGATTTTTTGAAATTCAGTTAATGGCGTAAGATTATGGTAAAATAAAAGAAAAGTGAACAAACAGGAGTTTGTTGTTGTCAGAATAGTTGACAAAATGTTACTGATTAAATTGAAGCACTGGTTTTATTTATGTTTGATGATTCGTACACGGGAAACGAATATGTCAGAGACTGATTAAATTAAAACTCTTGATATGTTTACGATCCAATTATTTCAGCTACTACTTACTGTATAAACGAGTATATAATTTATGAAATATTCTTTTTTATTCGATAATACAGATATT
This sequence comes from Torymus tubicola, assembly GCA_035583055.1. Classification (NCBI taxonomy): domain Eukaryota; kingdom Metazoa; phylum Arthropoda; class Insecta; order Hymenoptera; family Torymidae; genus Torymus; species Torymus tubicola. The sequence continues at coordinate 2,611 of JAWWEQ010029190.1, forward strand.
TTATGCATAAAAATATTGCTTTCAAATATGTCGTATCAATTTACTAATCTTTGCATTGTATTCCTCATTGTCTCACGTTTTTTTGCTGTTTTTAGTAATTTAGTTCGTTATATTTTTAAATTAACAGTAGACTTAAGTAATAGGAATTAAAAATTGTATAAAAATTTATCATCAAAATCTTAAGATTCGATTATTTCTCTCTTTTAAAGTAATCATTTCGAAATTCGTAGATTAAATAACTGAGCAGCATAATAACTTTACGCTTTAACTGTTGCTAAAGTTGCAGTGACGGTAGTTAAAATTTTAATTTTTCTAAAAACAAGAAAATTATCTCTATAGGCGTATAGTATTTTTAAGTAGTCAAATTAAACCTAAAAATTAACTATTACGATTTTTTCGCTCTTCCCCCGTCTAATATTATATTTTCATTTATTCTGAGTGTTAACCGTTCTCAATATCTATCTGTGCAGTAACAAGCTCATTCCCTACTTTAATGACCAAAACAATAGTTTTCGCATCAATAGAAAAAAACACAATTTTCTCGAACCTAAATTGGCTCTCCTTTTAATACAAGAACCCTGTCATTCCTCTAACAAAGATTGCAACCCTCCCAAACGACAAAAGCTCACCGTTGTTCTATAAATGACGGACCAAGCGTTCCGAAAACTCGGAGAATTCCGAGGTCCGTGTCGTGTTAGAGTCGAACGCAATGAGTCGACGGAATGGAATCGCAGGAATCGATATATACAAGCACACACATACACATACGTACATACCATGTATATATACACGCGAACGTTTGCGCGCGCGTTCACCCGCCGCGGGAACGTAAGTATTTACGGCGGACGATAAAATTAGATCCTCGCGGTGCGGGAGTGCAGTAGTGAGGCTTATGCACTTTTCGGTATGTGTATAACGAGGGCGAAAGTGTCGGTCGGTGCTTTCTGGACTAATTGGGAAAGAATTATGCTGAGATTTATTGCAGCGTTTGATAATGTGGCGAGGCAGCTAATAGTGGGAGAACTTTTTAATTTATCGAGGCAAATGGTTTTTTAAAGATCGAAGCAACAGCAGTGTATAATGCGGCTAATTTTAGCAGTGAACGTCATACGAACGACCACAAGAACATGCAACGTTAGAAGTTCTTTTTTTCTGACGAGAAAACTCATTTGAGTTAAACGTATAATAGGTACCAGCCTATTCAGCTAATTGTCTTGCCCTTGTCTATGTAAAATAAGAAATCTTCACTTGATGGCTCTTGTAATCACAATTCGTAGTTTAGTAACTTGTTTAATTTTTCTCCTGGAAATATTAGGACAGAATAATGAATGACAATCCAAAAAAGGAATTTTTGTTTTTAAACCTACAAATTTATTTAACCGTTAATCATTTATTGTTACCGACGATTCTAAACAGCAGAGATAGCTTTCACTTTGTCCAATACGCTAAACCCTAAACAACAGTTTCTTCCTCAAGATCCCTAAAGTTCTGCAACCCAACCGTCACCGGATTACATCACCGCTTCACTCAGCCAACTTGCGAGACTTCGCCCCCGCGTTATCATAAGCACAGCCGAAAACGTCTCCTACTCCACTCAACCGCATTTCGTGTCCACGCGGCTGCTGCTGCTACCTCGTCAGCTCAACGACACTCGAGAGGATCGATCGTGAGAACGTAGCTATGCAAAAGAGAACGGCATCGTTTCGAGACTGATCAGAGACGTGGATTTTTTGGAAATCGATGATGGAGATGAGGAGAGGTTACGAAAGCTGGACGACGTTGTAATTAGAAGGTATACGAGTTGCTTTTTTATGTTGGTGGTTCTGAGGAGAAAGAAAAAGATGGTTTAGCTTGAATGGTGATGAATGTTTGGGAATATTCTGCTCGACATCGAGCGAACGGAAGAATATAACCTAGTTGTCTGGAACGATGTTTTAAATTGCGACGCTCTTGTTGTGTAATCCGGAAGATCTGGGACTGAATGGAAATTGCTGCATAATGCGCTGACGGCTGATGTCGAGCGAGTGTTCAGATGTTATGCATTATTGAGCGTTTAGAAACTTTGTTAATTAAGAGCATCAAATATAGGTATGAGCTAAAATTGAGGTTGATTAAAAAATTAGATTAGTAGTAGATTCTTTTTGCTCAGCGGGATAATGTATATGACATTGTTATACAAACTATTTATTAGAAATGAAAATGTTGGAAAGTATTAGAATCTGGAAAATACTTCTTCTAAATATTGCAGAAAACGATAATATAAAACATGTAATCAATAAATATTAAAGGATCATCGTTAATGTTAAACTACTTTTTTGAAACAGTTGAAAGATAGAGCACTAAACTCTTTCAAGCAAATGATGTTGAGCAGATGTAGAATAGCATTTAAACATGAGTCTTCAGAGAATAGACATTCATCTCTGCTATATAGGCATAAGTTTTAATAAATTAAAATAGATAAACGAGATCACTATTAAAATCAATTGAAATAACATTAAATCCAATTTCTAAATCTCCCAATCACTATTCAACATCTTCCAAAAATCGACGCATTCCTTCCCAAGACCATAACAAAGTCGGCACCGTTCATTAACAATGAAGAAACCACCGAGCTTTAACAATCGATCCCTTAACCACGCACCACAACCAGCAGTAGCAGTAGCAGCAGCAGCAGCAACAGCGGGGGTGGACTAATCGAGAGCCCGGCACGACTGGGTGAGCCGTTGCTCAAGCAGCAGCGCCATTATGCAAAACGGGCGCGCGTGCGGCCATCTCGCCGTTTGCAGTTTCATTATATTGCGGTATATAGGTACACTCGCAAGAGAAAGAAAGAGAGAGAGAGGCCTACTTCTTCCGCCGTCAGCGGCAACGAGTGTCGTGAAGTGGGCTGTATGTATACGCGTGAACGGAAATGCAATGTAAACATTAGAGAGTAGGTTTTTAAGGTAGGGAATGGTAGGGAGTTGTATATTTTCTTCTCTTTTAGGGAACGAGTTGAGTGTACTTTAAGAACTGCGGTGTATGTAAAGATTTATTCTGGGATGCAAGTAGGTTGTTTAACAGGTGCTAGAAGAGAAACTTTTCGCCGCGCGGTAAAATGGTTTCCGATAAGCGGTACTCTGAATTTAAATTACAGCTTCTTCTGTTTTCGTGTAGTATTAAAAAGTAGTGTTGTTAAAAGAGGCTTAAAAAATGCTATTACACGGTAACTAACGTTGCATACTGTACCAGATTTCTCTATCAATTCATAAAAATCCACAGTAATTGTCTCATAACGTCTGTTTCAAGGATGCAGTGATTGTAGCGCTTAAGCTACTTTATTATTTTGTTATGGACAAAACGAAATCTACTATGACTATATCTTATCTCAAATTATCTCATTAATTACCATTCTGATAGGAACTAATGCAATCGTTACATCAGTCTATCAAAAGCAGCTTATTAAGATTCGAAAAAAAAAACAATTTTATTGTTATACGTCAAAACTGATCAAATATTCTCACTTTTCACGTTCTCTGCTACTTTTAAAATCATGTCAAACCAATGGAGCAATCAAGTATTTTGCAAATAAAACAGAAATTATCCGAATACCCACTTTACCTCAATTCGTAAAGATTTCAGGGGTCGCCTGGAGATGAAACAATTAAGAAGATCCGAGACGCAGGCCGAGTGCTGTAAACGGTCTTATAATGCGACGATCTAAATTCAACCGCTACGCGCTTGCGCTCGAGAATAGCAAGAGAGGAGAACAATGCAGCTGGGACGAACGAGAGATGGAGATTAATTTGCGTATGGATTTTTTTTTCCTGAATTCATTCAAAACTTTTAATTGAGCGCTTTCCTTCTCTCATTTGAATTTTTTTATTTTTTGTATTTCGAATTGTATTTTTGTTTTCATAATAGTATAATTTTTAATGGCATCTTATAGATTGCGAATATATTATTTTAATTCCGTTTAATGGAATGAATTTGAAATACTTTTTATATTTTTAAAACAATTAAATGCATTTTGTCCTCGATAATTTTGCTTTCTAGGCCATGTTTAAAGAAAAGAATGCTGGCTAAATTCAAAAACCTTTCAAGTATCTTCTTTTGCTGCTATATAAATGCAGCACCTTTTACACTTTATTTAGTTTTTTTTATTAAAAGGTTAATATTATAAATCAAGCCTATTCACTAAAGTCAAAAAACAGTTAACCAGGGTATAATTATCATCAATTAGTGTTCAATATTTGAACAACAATATTTGTTCAACTCAAAAGATACATTCTCACGCAGAAAATATTAAATCTTTATTTCTGTTAACGAAACTCTCAACACCACTAAACCTAATGCGAGAGAATCTCGAGTTCACCTTTTGTCACCAAATCCTTTTGGCGCCATGTATGAGTGCTTTTCCTCCTTCACACATTGTTTGCAAAAGCCCACGTGGGCGACGCTGAATCATCCCTTTCGACACCTTTTCGCGTGTATGTGTTTCGATGAATGACTTGAGATTTTTCCTCTTGGTTTAAGCTTTTTAGGGTTACGTAGATTCTGTAATAAAGACGATGACGCGATTTTAGAAAGATTAAAGGATGCTGCAGAAGATGATTTTGCGGAAAAGCTCGTTCCGGTTTGTATTAAGATAAGTGGTTTCTTGGCTCTCACATGCTCTAATCATAAAAAAAAGATATTTTTCAGGAAAAAAAGAAAGTAACATATATTAACACATTATAAAAATAATTATTTATAAAAAAAATGCTTATTTCCGTGTTACTATAAGTTTTACAAATTATTGCTATATGAAAATTTCTTTTTCAAAATTTTGATTTTACAACTGATTTTTGTTCATTTCATAAAAAAAGTAGCACGCTTCAGTACGTATAGCAAATATTGCAAACAATAAAGTTAATTAACTCCCTTTCAAGTTTAAAACTGCACAAACTCGTTGTAATAAAACTAAAGTTTTTCGAATAACTTCAAATTCTTCATTTTTACAAACAGATATAATATACGATTCTTTACATAGATCCATTTAATGTGCGAAAATTCTTTATTCCCAAATTTCATCTCCATAAATGCAAATCAAACACAATAACTTCATCCAAAGCCACTTTTTAAGCAAGTCGCGCTAAGCAGTTTCTTTCTGAGCGAGAAAATTCCCAGTCGACTTTTACGCGCTTTAAGCATCCGAGGATAAAGGCGGCGCGGAATCCGAACGTTCGAAAATAAACCGAGTACGAAAAACTTTCTCCCTCTTCATTGAGAGACAGTGAGAGAGAAAGAGAGAATCCGGCGTTAAAAATAGACGAGGGACGCGCACGCGCAAGAGAAAGAGAGAGAGAGAGAGTGAGGAGGCGGCTCGAACGAGCGGACGTGACAAATATTATTTCTTCGTTGCTCACGCTGCTGCTGCACTTTTGGAATTGTCTTGTTCTTCCATTTTGGCATTTATCGCTGTTTTGGACTTGCCGGTTTACCGGCTTTCAGGGAAAATAATTTAATCTTTTTGGGATCGCTTTATTTCCACACTAAGACATCTTTTGATCTGATACTTGCATGTACAATTATTGATTTTAACGGATGCAATTACGCTAAAAGCATTTTCTAAGAGTTCGAATACAAACTTATTCCTTGATACAGTTCTTAATCTTATAAAATAAGAGTATGTTAGAACGAAAAGTAGCATTTTAGTCACATATATTTTAGTAAACTCAACTGTAAAAGTTGGTCGTACAACTGTTACTAAACAAAGAAAAGCGAAGAAATTTCGCGAAAGTTGCTGATTTGCATTATACTCATGTCTAAGCTAAAGTACCGTTCAGTTCTTGTAGCCGTAAACTTAGATGTTGTACGCATTTTTCGGAGATTTTGGCACATATTGTTAGAACTATTAAACATTTCGAGACTATTTTAATGGTTCTCCAGCCATTTACAAAACCAAGAACTATTCGAAGAATTTTAATAAAATAAATACTCATGCTAAAATAAATATCTCAGCTACATTACTATACGAAGCTTTTCTCGAATCTAATTGGTTGAGCATACTTCGCATCAAGCTTTAGTGTTAAACCCAGCTCCTGTCAACAACTCTCACCAATCGATACACCAAAAATTCACACAGCAATCCCGAACCACGGTAACATTCCCATAATCCAATTCCCGCAACGCGCACTACACACTAGTATCTGTACGATGGAAAGAGTCAGACCCGTCGAATATAAATAATTCGTGCGAATGTGTATGTGTGTACATATATATACAAAGCGGTATGCTCTGGCTCTCTGGTAACTCGATATCTCAGCATGGGCATATATGAATGTTTCAGGTTCTTCCGCTTATGGCTGCGAGAAAGACTCGAATGAGAGGAGGGATTCGGGGCGAAAAATCGACGCTGATCGTGCCGGCCGCAAGTGTTGCTTGTGGGCGGGATACGGTGAGTGGTTTATGAGGTTATGCGATTAGAAGTGTGGTGTGATAAAGGGTGCCGAAAGAATTCATAAATTGATTTTACAATGCTTTGTTAATGCTCGATATTCGTGTATTCTTAGTCTTATCAACGAAGAGTATGTGAATTTAAGATGTAACAATAACTAAAAAGGTAAAGTACTGGGATTTTTTTGATTCGTAAACAATTTTGTTTGCAGAAGTTCAGAAGTCACCTTATTTATATTGGTAACATTAAATGAAAAAGGATTATGAAATTACTTAGCATGTAAGTAAAATTTAGTAATGTTTCTTATAATCAATAAAGTTAGGTGCAGTGTAGAATATAAATTTTGAGACAAGTATTACTGGTTATAACTAGATTTGAATTATTTTAACCAGCCTGAAATGATGTTATCCATAAAATAAAGTACTTTTAAACAAAATTCTTAAAAACATAAGCTTCGTGTATATTACATTTCATAGAACTTCAAGAAGAATAAAATTACTCGCCAGAAAATATATAATAAATAATACCTACTCCTGAACCTAAAGTTGTATAAATTAAAAACCGCTAACAATTTGGAAAAATTATCTTCGAGCATAAATTACGCACGAGTGGCTGTAGTGCCTCTTCTACCTTTACGACCAATCAGAAGGGATTCTCTTCTTCGCGAAGACCGTAAAATCTCGTCGTCTCCGATGCAAATTCAAAGTCGAAACGAAATGTTCCTTATTTTACAAAAATGCATATTTAAGCGTAACCCAAGCCCGTAAACATTTTAATATAGCGATAATTCACGCACTTTGCGACGTTCGCACCTAAATCACGTGCTCGGTTTTCCCACTTTTATGACAAAAGAAACCAGTGTGTGCATGTAGACATAGTATCGTGAATGTCCGGTGTGTATGTGCGTGTGATCTGGAAATACCGGAAGTGCACCGGAAAACATGAATGTCGCACTGTTTTGTATCGTAATTTCGAATTTCCTCTATGGGCGCATTAATTTTCTAATTGTCCCTTTTTCCGTTGACCTGATTAGAGACGTGCGGTTTTCATACGTATAAAACTTTTTTAATAAAATGTTTTTTTTAAATACTCTGTTTTCAAATAAATGTTTTTTTCACACGCTATACCGTAAAATTCGATTTTAGGTCCAGAGGCGTAGCCTTATCTCGAATTTTATTATGTAGTAGTAAAAATTAGGTAAAAAAAAAAATTATGGTAGACACTCGCACTTGAACTTTTAGGCCCACATGTGATCGCACGGCACCTGGACCAGTAAAATACCATTTTAAGATATAGTAATAAAAATACTATTAGCCTTCCACGGTTTGAAATTTTAGCCATCATATTGCTCAAAGAAAAACAATATAAAATGTATACTTTATACTGTACACGGAAAGATCCGATCGAATAGGCAACCACTTAAGTGGTGATGCAGATCATCTAAAGTCGAAGGAGAAATTTTATTATAAACTCACACTAGAAATGCAAATGATAATGAAATTATAATATTAAGTAAATAATAATTTTTTTTTTTAAGTAAAATAATAATGCCCATATAAATTGTTATGAATGTGTAAAAACACAAAACATCTATTATGACTATAAAATTGTGTTTTATGGTTTTATTGAAGAAAGTACACTGATATTGTTTATTTTTTAAGTAGGATTTTTAAACTAATTTTCATAACATTTTATCATGCAAACCACATTTATCTGAATTGGTAAAATAATAATTTTATAACGAGAAATTAATGATAATTTTGCATGAGTTCCGTTTACAGCAAACTCGTCTAACACAAATTAATTACAATGAACTAAATAAGGTAAAATGAAAGCGTTCTAAATTAATGGCAGTCATTGATTTACTTAATTTGTTTAAGCAAGCAACTTAATGGCTTAAAATACTCACTTACAATTACATTTTAATAACATTTACACATTTACCTTTAGTTGCAACTCGAATTTAAATAGAATAGAAAATTTAATTATCTACTTTACTTAACTTCTCACGTTGAATAACGTTACAAGATAAAGGTTAGAAGTGTGTTTTTTCCAACAACCGACATATCTAATCGATTTCCCACGTGAGTTATCGTGTTTTGAACGGTTAACGAGCAACACCTACGTAACACCGTCGCCGAAAACATATATTACAAAATATCTCGTTAAGATACGATTGGTGTGTGAGCGTTTGAAAAATCTAAAATTAACCGATGATGGTGATTGCATTTGGTGCAAATGTTGTGTAAGTATTCTTTGTGCAAAGCGCATAGACAAATCACATTCAAATTTGGAATCGATTTTGGATAAATATTTGCACAAAAGTATTCATTTTGAATAATTTCAAAAATAACTAGCAGAAGACTTTAAAATTGAATATTACACAAAACCATATTTTCTAGATATTGTAGGAATTCGGCTATCTTCCATTGATTGTTTCACATGAAAAATAGCATTATTGGTTAATACAGTTATTTCGTGATATTTAAACTAATTTTAAATTTACATAATTTAATTACAAGTGCACCTAGCTACCTGTCAATCAAGGAAGAAACAAATAAGTTGAACTTAATGAATCGGCTGACGGGTCATATTAATACGCAATCACACGTCTACACGCACATGCGATCTGTCAGCATGTCATTCACCCCGACGATCAAATTCATGCTTATGCATTGCGTTAACAAAATTTCCATTCCACCGAACGAGCTTCTTACAAATTTTTCACCGTTCCAAGTCCAACTTTCCTACAAATTTATCTCAACTAAACTTCTTTCGCGGCAGCTCGGCCAACGCTAGCACACACACGCCTCATGAATGGTGAATCAGCGCGAGTTGGCGAGATATCCATGCGAGAGGAGGCCGAAGAAATCGATTCACCTGGCTGTGGCTGCCGCAATGGAGAGAGAGTGAGAGAGCCGTAGGCAAGCGCTGTATGTATGTGCCCCTGATCAATAAATCCTCCTGCAGGTGAATGCAGCCGCGTAGTCGCCGCCACGGCTACGTCCCCCCTGTGCAGCCCGATTCCCACGTAAATGTTCAACGGGCGTGTGCGTTAGCACGCGCCTATGATCATGGGAATTAGTTCGCAGTGGTGGTGTGCAGTTATGGTATCAAAAAGCATGCTGAGAATCTTTTTTGGGAAAGGTCGAAGGTCATTTAGAAATGATTTGGGTCGGGTTGGAGGTTAGTTCAAGCGGGAGGGTACATGAGTTATTGAAGAAGTGTACCGGTTCTGGTACCATGACATGGTTACAAAGGATGACCATATTTGTTAGAGCTCTTGGGTCGGTATCGTCTTCTGATACTATATTATCGACTAGAATATTTTCTTATCTTGTTTCGTTGTGCGAAAATTTAGCAAAAAGCTTCTATGGTACACCGAACACACAAGCAAACCCAGAAATATTACAACGCACTCTCACCCACCTTTGAGAACCACGGTAACAGGCCAGTCGGAGCTATCCAATCTCTTACAGCACCACATTACTACTTCAAAATTTTCAATTCACCAAAAATCAATAAATTTGCACACCACAGAGTCGCACAGCTAATAGGTTATGTTCTTCGCGTCAAGGGGCTCGCGCGCGCGTGTGTCACACCCGCAAGGCTGACGTCAGCTGAGAGAGAAAACGCGAGGGAACGAGCGAGCTAGTAGGGACCAGTGAACTTGAATCGCGCCGCAGACGAGCGGCGCCACCGCGGCGACGCGGGAGGGTTGTTCGATACGATGGCGGCGGTGGTAGTGGAGGAGAGGCTAGACACGCGAACTACTCCCGTTGCCACGTGGTGACGGGTGGTGGTGGGGAGTAAGCGAGGGAGGAGTTGTATGTTCGCGACCTCGCAAAAGGTTGTCTTACCCTAGGGAACACATCATCGAGGTAATGTGATGGCTGGGGAAGAAACGATGTGGTTGAAGCGGTAGCCGCTGTGTCTTGGAATGAAAAAGGGTGACGGTAGGTACCGATAGAGAATTATGGGGTGTGAGTAATTCATACTGATTGGTTTTGTTGTTATTTGAATGTGTTAGGAGCTGGAAGATCCGAAGAGATTTGATGGGTGTGATAAAAAATTATCAATTATGTACACAAGAACTTCATTCCTTTGTATTTTGGATTCTTGATAAAGTGATAGTTTAATAAATAAAGTTTTTGACAAAATATTTGTTTTATAAGATAGAATGCTCTAACTTAATAGAAAGAAGAAATATAATATAATGCTACTGTGTAGAAAACGCATCTTATTAGTTTAATCACTCATAAGATGATACATTATTTTTTAATTCCTAAGATTTTCACCTATAATGTCACTTTATTTTAGTTTAACATCTTTATACCTTTACTTCTTTTTCTGCGCTAAGTGCCTGGAAAACTTCAAAGAAGTAGTCTTGAAAGGGTGAATGCACTCTCGGGAAAAATACATCCCTCTTTGGCCGAGTATAAGTACAACTACTGACAGCAAAAACTGTCCATAAGACCTGCAAGAAGTTATAGTTATACACATCAGCAGATGCTAGAGTTTTGAAAGTTTGCTCATCCTTGTGGCAACTCAAGATTTGCGTTTACGTAATACTAATTTTAATATCTCAAAAGATTTAAAATACTATATCAGTGATAAAATAGACTATTCAATCATAAAATACAAATATATTTAATTACATTTCCTACAATTCAGAGTACGGCATGGTCTATAATACTTCTTTTCACCGTAAAGAAATACATATACATTACAACTTGTACGACGACGTCTCATTCACTGAAATATACATTCAAAGTCAGCACACAAATGGCACATAATACTCGAGTGGCGCTCGAATCGATCTCGGGATTTTCCAAGCGGAGGAGCCCATTTCTCATGCGATTGTGCGACGTACACTCTGTCGCTCGTTCGGGTGGAAATCCATTTTCATGAATTACATTCCACAGGCAAAGGTAGTGGGCGCAATGCGCATGGTTTTTTATTGTCGCGGTGGATCGGTATTTTTAGCATTGAATGGTGTAACGAATGGCGATGAGGAAATGGATTAATAATGGTAGAATGTGGAAAGAGATAAACATGTGGTTAGATTTTAATTGACATTGAAGAACTTTAAAAAGTGGATTGAAAGTAAATATATATTTTCAGATAGACTTCAAAGACTTTGCGAAAGCTAAATAGATAAAATATTCGTAGACTTTTTATTAAGAAAGTAGAAAAACTGGAAAAAATTTTAGAACTTTTTTCATGATATTAGTACCAGGCTCACTAATTAGTTCGCTTTTTTATAAAATCACAACCCTATTACTAAAAAATATGTTCGACGTTAAGAAATCTAGAGACAGTTTTTCGTCTCTTCAAAATCTCGAAAAATTTTCATCGATCTATTGATTAGAAGTTGATCCGAACTTCTGTTAAATGAGAACTTTGCAACTTTCTAACTAGTTTCTTGAAATCAGTTTTTCCCGGACTTTTAGAATGAACAACCTCTATTCAAGAAAGATGTAGCTTACATCCCGTTGACTTTTTGATTGCTTCTGAAACTATATATTAGAAGCCGCTTTATTTTGCACGCAGAAGACTAAACAGTTTTATAAATCGATATTTAATGTTTCTACTCATCCATCTTTACGTTCAACTCCTAATGCAACTATGGCACTAAATAACGGACATACTCTTAAAGTAAATTTATGAGATATTATTTATCATATGAATATATAATTAACAAATGTTGAGATGAACTGTATCTTTTGCATTCTGAATCTAACGATAATTTATTTCAATAACATAAGAACTTCCTTTAAAACATGACACATTTAAACTTCTTCGACCACTAGACCACCGCACTCATTGCCAACATGTAAAACGCAGCCTCGCGGTAAATCAACCGATGCGCAGAGTAACGACGCTCCAGCGAATCCTCTTTTGAAAAACTGCCAAGACAATCAGCACGCGGCGCGAGGAGAGAAATCCAGGGCTACACGTCTTGTTCCTTTTTTTCCTCGAGTGCGCGAGCCGTTATTACGCCTACCATCAAACGGCCTTGAGCTTGACCTTCGACGCCTGGCAGCCCAGTTTTGCAAAAATTTTCGATTTTTTTAATGAAGGTTTTCTTTTTTTTTATTACTATATATTTTATAATTTTAACTTCAAGCAGATATGAAAATAATTTTTCCAAATTTTAGTGCGGGGAAATGTGAGAGATGATTGAGGCAGAATTACGAGAACAGTTAAGGCTCACAAAGTTTTAAGTCTATCTTTAAAATTGATGCGATGCTTATTATGTGCGCTAATGTTTATAGACATAAATAATTCAACAATCGTTTTGATAATTCAAAACCATGAATATTAATTAATAGTCTGCGGTTACGGTTCTCAGTTTGTTGCCCTCTATGAAGACAAGAAATCTTTAGTGTAACAGCCTGAAGAGCTATTTTGTATTTTAGTACAGCAGGTGAATAACAATTATTATTTCGACATATGATATAATTTACTCATTGAAACATCGTTTCCTAGGATGACCATTTTGAAAAATGCTTCGCTTTATATATAAATATGAAGTGATCTAATTATTTATTAGAAATGAAATGAATGAAAGTAAGTTAATGCGCAGACAAATTGCCTAGTATAAATCAAAATTGTTTCTTGCTAATACAAATTGAATTCTGTTTACTACCAGATGGTTGATCAAAACAACATCCTTCCTCAACGGAACAATTGTCTTTCCCTCTAAATCAATCTCGTCGACTCTTCGATTCGCGAGACTCGAAATGAGGATAGATTTCTGAGTACACTGTCTAAGCGAGTTCAGATATCGAGCGACAGAATTTACAGAGCAATTACGCGACGAGTTGACTTTTAATCTCCGGCGCGCCTGGAATTTTTTCGAAGGCGCATTCGAACTAGTTGGTAGGTAGGTGCTTTCCCGCGATAAAGTTTCCGTAAACCTTTTAAATCAATTAATGATACTTTATTTTTACTATGAAGTAAATATATTTCACAACGATACAAAATACAAACAATTAATTTATCAATTGCTTCCTATTTTCTAGGACAATTTTGTTAAATTGAACGTGTTTACGAAATTTTTAAAGTTTTTTATTTAAATATTCATGAATAAAAATATATTATTAAAATGCTATTGCAATACCAATTTAGCGGAATACATAACCGAAAATTTAAAGATAAGATATTCAAAATTTTTCTACACTTTAAACTATTCTGCCAATTATTTGTTCTAATAATTTTAATATTTTGAAACGAGAAATACCTCATGTTTCCCAAACCAATGTACCACACCACTAGGGTAACTTATTTCCCCAGTTTTTTCAAAAGTTCCATCACCGAGGATCTTCCCAGTTCCACTTGGTAAGGACAAATTATCAAAAAGCTACACATTAACCAACGGTGTCAAGAAATAAAAAAAACCATACCAGCGAGGAGAGACGAAAAAGGAACTATATAGCAAGCACGCGGCCTCGTTGCTACTGCCGGCGGCGGTTGGCTATGTATGCGCTCGCGAGCGCTAATTTATTAGATCGTGCCCTGCTGAAACTAATTGACGCTCGGGCTAGATCGAGAGTCCCGATGCACGCGCGCGTGCGCGCGCTCGCATACGTGTGGTTTTCATAACGGTATATACACGGCGCGCGCGCACGCGGCCCCGGCGCACGAAACAGAGCGACGACGTGTAATGCGCGCGCGCGTGCGCGTGGGTTGCGGAAAATCGTGGGTTGTTGCCGTTGTAGCTGTTGTAGCTGGGTGTTTTAAAAGTCGAAAAGAAATGCTTGCCTAATTAAAAGTCTTGGCGGTTTTGAAAAGATGATTGTGCAAGCAGCACAACTGTCGTCTCTCACATTCTTTTATATTCAATTTAAATTTTTCAATAGAACAAAAAGAAAAAACAAATTTCGAATGGCTTTTTCATGAAAAAGTAACTTCCAATTGCTTTTAACTTTAAATGGGTCATTCGAAAAGCTATATCTTCTTAAAACAAAAGGTGTAGTCTAGACAATAGTTTATTGCTGATGTAACAGCACTCAAGCAGAGACAATTTCCCCCCTTCATCGTTGCATTCATTCATCGAAAATCAAAGACACTCTCGATAGCGTATATATACATAGCTACACGCGCTAGAAAGTCGATCTACGCGCGAAAGCGAAAACACGCGATGAATGGAACGAGCGGCGCAGAAAAGTGCGTGGGCGCGAGCGATTTCGCCGATCGGTTATTATAGAACGGGAAAAGGAAAAATCGGTAACTGTGTTTTTGTGGAAAGCGCCGTGTAGGTTTCGTAGAACTGGCTAATGGTAGTTTGAAGCGAAAAGATTCACCAGGAACAAAGTATTAATATTTTGTAAGGAGGGTTTTTTTCTAAATTCTCTCGTAAAGAAATGATGGCAGGATGTTGTGAAGAATTTAAAGAAGCAAGGCAATTGGTTAATTGCTCAATATCCGTTCTGAATAGCGTCGAACATTCAAAATGTTCTCTGATATAAGATGAATATTTTGATGTAGACATTAATTAAATTATTATACTGGCATTTAAGTAAATCTATAAAATAATCATTAAACTATTCAACATTTGTTAATTTCGTTTCTATAAAAAAATGAAGTTACATTACAATAATTTTTATACTATTATACTTAAAAATGTTATTTGCCTATTATCTACAAATCATTAACAATCGAAATTGCGTTGTTTAATTCCTTTACAGTAAAATTTCCACACATACGATTTCCCTCCTCCCACAACGTCGAATCGCCACATTACGATTAATGCAGAGCCAGGTTATGAAAATGCTCTATGAAATATGGAATTCATTAGAACAATTCCAGGATAATTACAGCATACGGCTTATTAATTCGTTCGTGTATGCAAAAACAGCATTTCGTGCATAGTTTTAATTGAATATTATAAATATTTATATATACAGAGGGCCGCGAACGAGTGCGTTGCACGTGATACAAGCGGAATAAATAATTCTCCAGTCTTGATTAAACTAATATAATTGCTAATCCGATGGCGTGACTGATTGCGACGGCAATGAAACTTCTTCTTTTCCCGCACAACCGCGGAAATATCTTCCTATACCGTTTCCGTGCATTATAATGTGCACGAAAAGAGTTTTATGCGGTGTGCTTTTTCGAGATAATTAAGCGGATGCTTGAAAGGCGAAAAAAACACAAACGCTCTGTACTGCTGAAGTGCACGGTTTTTCCGTTGTTCGAGCTCGTAAATGTCTTTCTAACTTTCTTCATTATTCACTTCCTCGCGCATTGTTTTTATTATTTTCTTATCAATAATTGGGAAAGGCGTTGAATGATTTTTCAAATATTATAATGTCTGATGTCATCGCATCTATACATAGTTTCATAACGTAATTGCAGCAGAATTGGCTGATGTGGTGTTTATTTTAAGAAAAGATGTTCACGATGCCGTCAGACATATTATTATTTTTTTCAATCTACTTACTATGTCGCGTGTCTAATTGTTATGGGCCATAGTCAACTGTACTAACCTGAAACAGAAAGAGAATCATAGGTTAGTAAATTGTGACAAATGCAGAATTACTAAATGAATTTTTTTATCTTCAAATCGATGAAAATTTATGTTATTATGAGTTGCAATAATGTTTAAAAATGTAAAGTGAATTTGAATACAATAAAGAATCAATTTATTATCATTAGTAAATTAAATTTTAGATATTTCTTTCCAAAAGTATGCTCTATTTTTAGATGTTTCTAGACTTATTAAACTAGTAACCTACCTAACTACTCAGCAACTAAACTATAAATAAATTTTAATTCACAGGCACCAATGAAACACTTAAAACCTTCCCTAATTCGCTCGGAAACCATTATCAATCCTAGATCAGCACATAAAATCTCTCGCACTCACTCCAGTACCCTAATAAGCGTCTTCCCATCTTCACGATCGCGCAATTTCCCGCAAAGCAACATGCGCAGCTGCTCAATTAATGTCGTAAAGCGACTCTTCTGAACGCATTACGTACGAAAAATCGAAAGACTCGTGCTCGGTATAATGACGGAAGTGAACGATAGGTTGTTCGTAAAAAGTAAAAAGTGCATCGTCGTCTGACTTGATTCGGATGCTCTGAAAAGCTGTCGTTCTTCATTCAATTTTTTTTAATTTTACTAAAACATTATATCGTTTATTAATAGATATTCACGAAGAATATGTACAAAGTTTGCAACACTACAGATGTCCGTTACTTTCAGTAAAACTTTTATGGAATAAAGTGTAAAGGAAAACTGTTTTATTATTAGGACTCTTAGACTCTGGTTATGAAAGTTGTTTACGTTTTAAAGAGAGCATTACATATTGCAGCATATATTTCTAATCAGATTTCCATTATTACTTAATAAAAAGGCCAAATCAGTATCTGCTAAATTATTTATGTTTTAAACCTACTTCTACAGTGACCTAATGAATGCCTTGCGATACATTCAAATCTTTCATTTAGTTCTATTTCTTAATTTTATTATATTTTAATTTCATTGTCACTTGACTTGAAAGAACGAAGAAAATTTATTACTCTTTTACAAAGTTTGATTGATCCAAGATTTGATCCTAATTTATGCAATCCAAAGAAAATGATGTAACGACGAACAAATGGCTCATAATCTGAGCATCAAAATGAAGACACATATTGTTAGTTAAAAAAACAAGATAACGATACAGATACAAAAAAAATAAATACAACTGTAATCACTAAAGTACGCAATTCATTAAAACACTCGTACCATTTTATTTTCACCAACAGTAACTGAATTCCTCTTCGAAATCAATTACGCAATTGCTGCTACACTGCAAAAAAAAACCTCTCTTTCGAGTGCACGCGTACAACACATACACAACGGTCACAGTCTGCTCGAGAAGACGTAACGATCATCCCCATTACCGTTTGTTCCGACGTGTAACCCGCTAATGGTACAAGTAATTTGAACCTGAGTACTCGTCGTCAGTTACAAGTACAGGTTTCCAAAGTAAGTCATTAGCCGAATTTTTCTGCAGTGGCAAAAAGAAACCAGAAAATTATATCTGCAAGTGGATGATGTGTTGTGCGATGTTGCAACGAGGAAAAGCATTGATATCGTTAGAAACGAGGAAAAGCAAACTGACTGCACTCGAAATATTTTGAAGAGTTAGACGAGTGCCATGATGTTAATGATGGAACTACTTTGCTTTTTGAAGGAGATGTACTTATTTTAATTTAATTAAAATGACGAAAAACTTATTCTTTAATGTAAATTGCATAGAATTAATAGAATTGAGAGACTATTGGCGTATAAAATGATGTAGTCAGTTTATGTAACGAAAATACAAAACTGAAGAAATGTTATTGGAACATTAATGAAATGAGTTATTACATTAACCTTTTTTATTAGATAGAATACAAATACTACATGACCTGGCCATTCGTTGAATTGAAGCAAGTCATTCATTGATAAAGAAGTCACGGTTCTTTTATATTCCTTAAAAGAAAATTTCTGAATGATACAGGTGAAAATAATCAATTATGTAAACTAATACCTCAAATCAGTGATTATTACGATTCAATTTATAATTATTTATGCAATGCTCAAAAGCGATTAGACTAATTATCAAAATCACAAATTATGACTCCACTGAATACCAAAATGACATAATTTGATTTACAATTTAATTCGACACAATAAAAAAACTATTTGCATTTTCATAACAATCATAAAATGAGAAGAACGCCCACAACACTCGAGGCTAGGAAACCCGATAGATCTCACACTTACACGTGAGCGCGAACCCTTTCACATTCCCTTAACTACTTTTCCTGAAAACCTTGAAAGCTCACTTGGCGCATGTGTATAAGCGGGCAATTAAACTTCGCGTCAGTTATAACACCAACACGTTTTGCCGCAAAATCCGACGATTATTTCCATTTGCAAGCACGGTTGTAAGGCGTACCAACGATGTGCGGTGACCCAATTTTGTATTTGATAAGTGTATGAAGCATCCTAGATTTTTTTGAAGAATTTTTATTGTTTTTGGTACCATTTCTTTTTCAATTTTCATTAATTTTTAATATTGCATCATGTAAATAATATCTACATGGAGAGAATTTTTATATAAACATTGTATTCGTGTAGAAAATTCTATACATATAATATTGTGATTATAAAATCAGTTTAAAAATGACCTAATTGTATGTAGTCATCTCAAGTAATGCACGTTTTGTATTTCAACA
Organism: Torymus tubicola; assembly: GCA_035583055.1. Classification (NCBI taxonomy): domain Eukaryota; kingdom Metazoa; phylum Arthropoda; class Insecta; order Hymenoptera; family Torymidae; genus Torymus; species Torymus tubicola. The sequence goes on from JAWWEQ010029190.1 coordinate 21,253, forward strand.
TAAACTTTTGCTTTTAAAAATAAAAAAAAACAATATGTATAAATGTGTATGCTCTTGCACATTTTAAACTATACTTTAACCGTACGCCACATTTCAAAGATATACCATCACAATTTGTCGAGGCTTTTGTTAAACGGTTCATCGCGATAAACCAATTGAAATTCGTGCACCGCTTGTCACTCGAGCGCGAGACGACAGTTGGTATACCGACACGACGTTTCGCGACGACATCGGCGCTTCTCTTCTAGTCTCTTAACGAGCGTATTGTCTCGTTCCGGCGTGGCGCAACAGCTGACGGTTCTCCCAGTCATTAAATCCGCGCGCGCAGGCGTACAATTAACGTTATACAATACACCGGAGCTTTTTTTTACACGTCGTCGTCGTTTTTTTTCTCTTTTGAATAGAAAAAATGAAGGATGTGTGGTAGGATAACGCGTGCATGAATGAATGAAGTCTCTACGATCGCGTGGAATACCGAATGAGATTAATGCTTTTTTACGAAAGATGACGTTTGGCGATGTAAACAGACGAAGGATTAAAACATGTTGGTTAGACAATTGATAATATTTCTTATGAAAAAATATTTAACAAAATATTTCAACGCTTGGTAAATTTTTTCATTGCTTTTCTATTTATAATTATAAAAATAAAAAAAACTATGCAATTTTGCATAGTCTAAGCATTTGCTTTTGCTTAGATATGTTTTTTTATTCATAGCTTTAAACTTATTTAAAATAATATTTCGCATGATTTCATCTAGCATGAAAATGATAAAAGTCAATGAACTTTTATTTATGTATACAAAAACAATATTATTTCCTCCAGTGAAGAAAATTTTCACAAAAGATAATTACTTATTTATGACGGGAAAAACTACAGTTGTAGGCGACGTACTCGTGAGTAAAAGAAGGTTAAATTTTCTAGTGAATGAGACACGTAAACATAAAATACTATGAGAACTGATGATATACGAGTCATTCACAGAAGAAAATAAAAATTTTAAATTACTCTTATTTTGCACAAATTGCTGATTATATAGCCGTATAATACTCCAAGAGTAATCGGTTTCCTCTTTAAATTTCCCTCAGCATTTACTCATACTTCTGGTTTTGCAATAAATATAAATGGCCGATTTTTCGCAAAATGATATGATAAATCTTAGAAGAATTTGATAACTTTAATAAACGTTAGTTTAAGGTTACTAATTATTCGAAAAAATTGATAAATTAAACATTAGGCGTTAATAATCAATAAAATGAAAATTCACAAGTATCTCAAAAATTCAACGGATACTGAAAAAAAGTCATCCAAGTAAGTCGCCGAACATATAACGGTAGGACAACAACGAACAACGTTTAACTTCTCCGATAGTCGGACACGCGGACAACACAGCACAAACACACCGCGTGTGTGTACTTTCGACAAACAACGGCGCGAGCAGCTACAATTACGTGAATCCTTCGTCAAAATTGATCGGCGCAATCGAACGATCGTTGGATCGACCTTCACCTTGACCTTGAGCCGGCGCTCAAAAGAGCAAAGAGAAGGAGAAGGGGGAAAGAGGAGAAGAAAGGCTCGCGATTTTTCTCCGCTCGGTCATTCTTGCGTAAGCAAAACGGGGGATCTCGAGTGGAATCTTCTCTCTTTCTCTCATTCCGTGCGGATCCCGTTGAAGATGAAGGTTAGAGTGTTGGTAATGCAAATTGTGGGACAAGAGTCGTGTAAAAAGGAAGACGACTGCCACATTGTTAGTACAAAAGGGTCTCTGACCTGTAATGGAACTAGTCAGTGAATCTGCGAAAAGATCTGCGTATTGTTCCATTGCGATTATTCATTTTACAAGTAAATCGCATATTTATACAAGCTATTAATATTTATTAACCTATATTATTTCCTAAATAAATATTTGATAGTCAGCTGCTTTACTGCATAGCAAAAAACGGTACAAATCGTTGGTTCCTACGAAAATTATAGCACAACACAAAAAAAAAACTATTTTGTATTCAATTTTGTCCAAGATTGGATAAACTTAAAATATACAAATTCCACCACAAGTTAATCAAGTCCAGGATGAATTTATTTTACTCTGGTACTCCAAATTTAATACTCCAAGTTTAAAATAGCAAATGAAAATAGTTTTCTTTTGAGTTGTTCTAGTTTTGTAGACATCGTTGAAATTCATATCAAATACATATTTGTATTGATTAATAGTACCAAAAACTAATTATATATTTGGGAATCAAAGTACCCTGGTAGAAATTTGACTATTAAAAATGGGGCACAATCTCACTAAATAGCCAAGAGAAATGACTAATTGTTGGCTCCCGGTGAAACGCTTTTTCTGATATTATTCGCCCATTTAATAGATTGGGAGTAACACAACCTAAGTTTCGAATTTTCGTTCCAAGTTTTCTTACAAACTTGGCGTTGAAGTAGGTGAAATTTAACAATAACT
>JAWWEQ010029201.1:0-23702 GCA_035583055.1 Torymus tubicola
CCTATATTATAAGTTATCACCTTCCATAGCGCTATAGATGGTATTATCATCTTTTTCTCACAGTTATCGATCCCTTTTCTCGTTTTCGTGCTGATTGTGGTTTTTCCAAGTCTTGAACATATAAACTTATACATATAGAACACATAAGTATTTGAAAGAAGACTACTTATATGTACAATTTTACAGAAAGCTTCATCTGACTTCGTCGCAAAAACTTGGAACCCAGGAAACCCGATGTGTCACTCTGTTATAACGGTAAATGATTTTTTTTCAACAACTGCATGATGAAACAGACCTTTTTTCATACCTAAAAGCCGTGTAGCATGGATTCCGAACGTGATTTGAGAAAGAATCAAAATCCATGCTTTTTTGGGTACGAAGAAATTTTGTGAATTCGTTCTTTACAAATGAATGCAACATAAGAAGTAAAATATTAACAATAATACTCATTTTTAACTGTGTTAAAAAGACTCATTTATGCTCTCGTTGAAAAAATACAGAGCATAATACGAAAAGAAGAGCTATTTCCAACTCGGGGAAGATGTTCAGTACGAGTTGGAGTCAAAAGCACCCAAAACGGAGAAATGACTTGCTTCAAATAACTCATTTTCTCTTCTTCTTGCATAATGTACTTTTCATAAAAATTTAAAATTCAAAATTACGAAAATTTAAAGGAAGGGTTAAAAATAATTATGGGACATATTCACTATATAGATAAAAAAAAGAGTATTATAAAAAAATATAACATTGATTTTAATACTACTGTTACTTCTAATTGTAAAATGAATACTAAATTACGATACTAATACTGGATTATATATATATATATATATATGTATCGTATCGTACATTATTTTATAGCACAAACTGCATAAATTCGCTATGTCACGCCTACATTCGTGCCATTAGCAGTCCACTTTTGCATCCGCATTATCATCCTAGCAATAGCGAGATAATTGCGAATTTATGTCACGCAGTGTTATAAATAAATTGCGAAATAACAGCACTTCTAATAGAGTTATTATTATATATAGATTTATACTTATTTGTTTATACATAATAATACTTAATATAATTTTAACAAAAATCTTATTGAAAAATACGTTTTTTATACTAACATAATTTTTTACAATAGAAATATTAAATGGATTTATAAAATTTATACATATTAACAGCATTTCAATTGTTTGAATCCATGATTGAGATAGTGTACTAGATTCTACTAAGTTCGCACTATTTAATAAAAAATTTTGGCAATAAATGACAACTCAATTTAACATGTTGACACTTTTTGGCTTCCATAAAAAATTTCTCTCTAATTAAAAATTCAAATCCTAAAGTTTTTATTTGTGAAATATACTTATTTAACATACATATATATGCAATAAAATCACCATGAAATACAACCGAGCGAGTGTTAGCGAGCGAGGTATTTGTGGCTAGTTCTTAATTAAAGTCAAGTAACGTCGATTTTTCACGTTGAAAATAAGTTTACCTGAATTTTCCTGATGGATCCACCAGATATACTACTAAAAGACCTACGCGCCTTTCAGTTTCTATTATATATTGTGAATATATATTTTATTTAACTCTTATAATATAAGTAAATGATATTTAAATACTAAAATTATCTTACGAGTGCCGCCGTTTGCCAAAATTTTCTATGAAATGGTGCATACTGATTACCTATAATGTAGCACGCTAGTTTGATCAAGGGAAGGCACAATTGTAAGAGATTTAAAAATATTAAACAAATTAAATTTATCCTTATGTAAATAATAAATGTTAATAATCGTAAATAACTGTCTGGTTTGAGACATTATTAACATTATTTTATCAATACCTTTATGGCCATTGTTAGAATTTCAAAAATAACGGCAAATAACCGTAAGAACGTAAATGACTGTAAACAATTGTAAGAAACTGTAAATAACTCTTATTAATATGTAACGAACTAAACAATTATATATACAGTCATTTATAGATTTTTACAAGTATTCACTTATTTACAAAAATCATTTCCCCTGAACCATATATATATACACACACATATATATATATAGATATTTATCCTTTCTATAATATTTACAAAAGATATTCCTTTAAGTCAGTAGGTATATGCGTTCTTGAAAATCCACATCATCATACCTTATTTTGTTGTTATAACCAAGTAAGAAATTGAGTTTGTATGCCATATAACTGGTTCTGGATTTGCTAAACAATAAAAGACCTTATTAATTACATTCTAAATTTTTAAAAAAAGTTTAAATACTTACTGTTATTTATTGAATTTATTCCCAGTTGGCGAAATTCATTTTTAATATATACACTAATTAAAGGTATTTTTGGAAATACTTGTTTGAATACTTCTGTTTTAGCCAACCTTTGTTCATAAGATTCATTCCTATCAGAAGGCACTATTGCAAGGGCTACTGTATTTGTCTTCAATTGCATGTCTTTTTTAAAATTTAATAACTTATCTTTTGTTTCTGCAATTGATAGATTGGTTTTCAAAACAATTGAAAATGACTTTATTGCTGGACCGGATAATCTTATAGCAATTAACCATGCTTCTTCTCTAGTACTGTAGCTATCGATATCAGTTGTAATTTGATCAGTTTCAGCACCCCAAAGAGTATAAGTACCAGGTTTGGAACTGAAAATTAAATTAGTCTATTAAGATTTCACAATACTTCTCATAAATGAGAAATTAGTACTAAGACAACAATCTTACAGTTTACATATCCAATTGGAAAACTCTAAAAAGTAACTTTCAATTTCATCATCAACTCTTGTTGTTCCTTGATTAAAAAAATATATGTAGCAATTGTGGTCATGGTTTGAAGTAACAAATTGACAGGCATCGTGCTCAGCAAAAGATAACAAGGAATGTTCTTCTATATGTGTAAACATGATGTCATCATTTGGAACATAAGTTTCAACTTCTAATGCAGATGTACTTGGTATTGATAGTGCTGCTCCTAAATTGGTTTGTCCAATTAATTCTGTGTAATCGAGTGATACTCCTAGTACACTCATAGTTGCAATACCATGACATATTTTGTCAAGTTGATAACGATAGGTAGTATAATCTTATTTTGTCAAAAATATGGAAGTTATTATATATTTTGTGATACTAAATATCTTATATTAAATAAATATATTTTTAACTTACAAACACCTGTTGGATTTGGGTAATACGTCATTAAGTCACCATCAAAAAATAATAGAAGTATATTAGGTATTGCCCTTAGTCCTTCACTTAAATGCCATCGATTTTGTAAATACTTAGGTGGACAATCATCATCACAGTAATCATCATGTTCTAAATCTTCCAGTTCTACTACTAAAGCCTGTACAGCGTGTCGTCTTGCTTTTTCTTTGTTTGCCTCTGTATACCAAGTCCTACAATTAAATAATGTAAATTTTAAGAAATATATTTAATATAAACTAAGAAATTTTTTTCACATTTACTTACTTGCACACTGCTGCAGCTCGACATAAATCTTTTATATTTAAAAAACTAAAGATTGTTTCGATCACATCATAAAAAACAATTTCAGGTAATGTATTCTCTCTATTGCCATCTTCTTCTCTAGTAGTTTGTAATGTATCCATATTAATTTATGCCAATTATCTTGCAATTAAATTTTTAACTAATCTAAAGCATTTTTTTACGTCTTGCTTTAAATACATACACCATAAGTTACATCCCGTTACATTATTAATCTAATAAAATATGTGGATAGGTATACCGTATATGCATTATTTTATATCATTTAGCATATTTGGATAAGACATCTCATCTACGTCATCAGCATATGTTTTTGTGTAACTTACGGCCATCATCATTATATGCTCAAAAATATAAAGAGGTTACTTTGTTTACATTTTCGTAAAGCTAGGTTCAGCGGAGATTCATTGAAAACTTGAGTATCATCATGTTATAGAGTTAATCAATTTTTTTTATTCCCCTAGGTATTTAAGTGTCTAGTAATGAACCAGGTGGTCATAAGTAATTGAGATTTATGGGGAAAAAAGCATGTAGAAACGACGCGATTTTTTCCAAACTCAAAAAGACTCAATTTCATGGTAAGTACATTTCAATCACAAAATCTGCAGAGATATTATCAAACTTACAGAAAAAAATATTTTCTAGATTTTAAAATGGCACCAGCAACTGAAAATGGGGTTTATTACATAAGAAATCAATGTAACACATAAATAAATTTTATTATATCTAGACTAACCCTATAAGCACATTAATATTTCTTTACTAATTTCAGGTATTGAAATTCAGCAAAAATGTAGGAAATTTCTTGATGATGGGAAAATTTGTGAAAAATTTGAAAATGTTATAAAATACATGTTATCAAATCCTCTTTTATTGCTGACTTTTATCATTATATCATCGACAATAATCCTTCCAGTTTTTTTGTTTACAATTTTTGCAATAATTAATGTTGCAATTGCTTTTGCCAGTTTTATTATAATTGAAGGTATTTAGTTATTAAATATATATATTTAAATATTTTTTTATATTATATCAATATAATTTATTTGTTTCAGTGATACTTCTGATGATCGGAATAACAGTTGTTTGTTCTACAATGTTTTTTGTTTTGTCAGTAGTAGCAATTATAGGAATATCATTTATTTTATCATTTTATGTCATGTATTTTTCAGTTTCACTAGTCAGGAAGAAATTACATTGTCAGTAATTAAGAATCAGTATTATAAAAAATTTTTTTTTATTCTAAAGGACTTAATTTGTTACAAAATAACCTACTAAAAATTTTATAATTTATATTTTATCAAAAATAAGTATTGTAATCTTTTTTAAAAGAAAAAATATATTTTTGTTAATAAAACTTATTAAAAATATAAATAGTTTTTAAATGTCTATTATAAATGTACACATTTTAAAATTTTATTTGTTGACTGGATTATTTTCTTTATCTTTTCTAGCGGTAGAGTCTAATGTAGATTGATGTATTTCTTCCCATGCTAAATCTCTTAGTGTTTTGTAGTCTATATCACTTTTATATGAAATTTTCTTTAAATAATCTTTTTTATTTGTTATATCTAATAATATGTATATATTAAGGAAATTATTTTGTAATTATAGAAGTATTTTTATGAAAATATTTATTTACATTTAAAATTAAAATACTAAGCAAAAAGTAATAAAAAGGATACATCCTTCGATCACTGACGAAGGAGCGGAATAATCCCATCTTATACCTGTAAATTCTTTGTACAATTGATGTTTTCGTCTATAAAAATAGTTAAAATTGTTAAACTGAAAGAATATTGCAAGATAAAATCATATTGAAATTATACATACTTTCCACGTTCTAAAAGTTGTTGATCATTCAAACTTGGTTTTCTATTTTTCATTATTTTATGCCGTTTTTTCAGATCTTCGAAAGTTATATCCAAGTTTTGTTTATCTTCTCTTAAATTTTGCTGTGAAATAAAAGAATTAATCAAAGGCTAACATATTTAATAAACTATGTAAATGAATTGGAATAAATTTATACTAACCAATATACAATTGCATTCTTCTAATTGATGCACTTTACTTTCAAGACTTTGTTTTTCATTTTCAAATTCATCTTTTAATCTAGATACTTCTTTTGAAAGGTCACTTATTCGAGTTTCATTTTCTAAATATTATCAAATATTAATTAAAATTTTTAAATTTTAAATGTTAAAAATAGATATATATTTACCTCCTAGCTTGTGAAAAATTTTATTATTTTCACAACGAGCATTGGAAATTTGTGTTAAAATTTCTTTTATTTTTGTTGGACTGTTTGGAGAATTTTTTTTCTTCAGGGATACTATTTCTTCCATTTTTTATGAATAAAATGAATCTTATTTGTTATTCAATAAATACAAAACTCTTAAATTATTAAAGGTTAGAACCGTATTTTAATATTAATAAGTTTCCAATTATTCTCATTCATATATTTTACAAAATATTTAACTTTAGTTAATATTTAAAATGTTAAAACATTTTCAAATCTTTTAACACGTTTTGCTGTTTAATCTCATTTACATTTTACTGTATATAAACAAAAAAGAATGCTTCAGGTTTTGAAAACCTTTTTAACCGCCGTTTAACATCCATCCATATAACATATGATTTGATATAGAGAGCGTCTTTCCGAAAATGTGCCGTAAATATAACCTCAATTACACGAAGTCCAATTTTGCCGGCGTAGATCGGTAGATGCACTTTGCTAGAAAACGAAAGTCAACGAAAGTACTTTGTTAAATAATATTGGTAAAGAATAAACAATAATTTTGTGAAAATGGTTGTGCGGCAATATAATGAAGAATTAAAATATTTAGAAAAGATAAATGATTATTGTTGGAAAATTAAGAAAGGGTTTCAGCCAAATATGAAGGTTATTACTACTTTTGACTTTTGAGTAACAATGTAAGTAGTTTTTTTAATTGCTATTTGTTAATTTTGTAATATTTTGAGGTAGGTTGAAGGTGTATTCTATGTAAATAATACACTAGAGAAATTAATGTTGGAAGAACTTCGAAATTCATGTAGACCTGGAGCAGTTGGAGGATTTTTACCTGGTGTTAAACAAATTGCCAATGTTGCTGCACTTCCTGGTATTGTTGGAAAATCAGTTGGTTTACCAGATGTCCATTCTGGATATGGATTTGCCATTGGTAATTTTTAAAATTATTTTAGTATTGAATTTCATAAATGTATTTTATTACACAATGCACTGCAATGCAGTATAGAAGTATCAGTCATATCAGTTATAAGAGAATAATAATTGAATATGAATTTTAAAATAATAGTTATAGATGTATTTGACATTATATCTCAAAAATAAATAGTACATTATAAATTTTTTTTTTTTGTAGGTAATATGGCAGCATTTGATATGGATGATCCAAAATCTATTGTGTCTCCAGGTGGTGTAGGTTTTGATATCAATTGTGGTGTCAGACTTTTAAGAACAAATTTGTTTGAAAAAGATGTACAACCTGTTAAGGTGTTTGTCTTTTTTTTAATATATATTTATAATATATTTAAGAAAATGTCATAGAGTTTTTTATAAATATAAATTTACAGGAACAACTTGCCCAAAGTATGTTTGATCACATACCAGTAGGTGTAGGTTCAAAAGGTATTATTCCCATGAATGCAAGAGATTTAGAAGAAGCTTTAGAAATGGGTATGGATTGGTCTCTCAGAGAAGGTACAGTAGGATATTCATTATTTATATCTTATGATTTGAAAAAATTCTTTAATGGATAATTTTAAATATTTCATAAAAGGCTATATTTGGGCTGAGGATAAAGAGCATTGTGAAGAATATGGTAGAATGTTAAATGCAGATCCATCTAAAGTTTCTACAAGAGCTAAAAAGCGTGGTCTTCCGCAAGTAAAGATTATTGAATAGTTTTATGATTTTTTTTTTAACATTGATACTCAATAATTTTTATTTTTTAGTTAGGAACACTTGGTGCTGGAAATCATTATGCGGAAATCCAAGTAGTTGATGAAATTTATGATAAAAATGCTGCTAATAAAATGGGCATTGAAGAAAAGGGTCAAATTTGTGTAATGATTCATTCAGGAAGTCGTGGTTTTGGTCATCAAGTTGCTACTGGTAAATATATAATCTTTGAAGAGATTTTTGATTCTGTCATATTACAACGATTTATTAATTAAATCTATTTTAGATGCTCTTGTTCAAATGGAGAAAGCTATGAAGAGAGATAATATTGAAACAAATGACAGACAGCTAGCATGTGCTCATATCCATTCTCAAGAAGGACAGGATTACTTAAAATCCATGGCTGCAGCTGCTAACTTTGCATGGGTGAATCGAAGCTCTATGACCTTCTTAAGTCGACAAGCATTTGCTAAACAGTTCAGAATGTCACCAGATGATTTGGATATGCAAGTTATTTATGATGTATCTCATAATATTGCTAAAATTGAAGAACATATGGTTGATGGTAAACCAAAAACCCTCTTAGTTCATAGAAAGGTATAAAAATATTAATTTAAAACAAGAAATTAAAAATGAAAACTTATTTTATATTTTTAAATTATAGGGATCAACAAGAGCTTTCCCTCCACATCATCCATTAATTCCTGTAGATTATCAACTAACAGGTCAGCCAGTATTAATTGGAGGTACTATGGGTACGTGCAGTTATGTACTTACCGGTACTGAACAAGGAATGAAAGAAACCTTTGGTTCGACGTGTCACGGAGCTGTAAGTTATACAAAATTTAACAATAATTTGACGAAAACGTAGCTAAATATTTTAAAACTTTTTTTTATAAAGGGTCGGGCACTATCTCGAGCAAAATCTAGAAGAAATTTGGATTACCAACAGGTATTAAACAAATTAGAAGAAATGGGCATCTCAATTCGAGTTGCATCACCAAAACTAGTCATGGAAGAAGCTCCAGAATCTTACAAGAACGTGACAGATGTTGTAAACACTTGTCATGCGGCTGGAATCTCGAAGAAGTGCATTAAACTCAGACCCATAGCTGTTATTAAAGGATAAGAAAAATGTCGGTAATTTAATTTAATACTGGTAATTGTAAAACAGACAAGCTCTACTTTGGAGACTACATTTCCACGTCTTCATCTCGATTCCTACAATTTGTATAAATTTATACGAACTACAATTAAATTGTAATAAAAACGATTCTTCTTAAAATTTAATAATTTTTTAATCATGAGGTAGAATAAATTAAAGTTATTTTTCGTGCATAACGTAACGTTTTATTTATTTCGAAAATAATCTTCGTACATCGTTCTGAATCCATTAGACACTTTAAATTGTATAAAAATACATTTAAATCAATACTCAAATGTACAAAATAACACTTTGATACAAAAATTATTATACAAAAAAGAATATACGATTTTAGATAAAATTAATAAAAAAATTTACAACTCCATTAAAAACATGTCCGTATAAAACAAAAAATAAAATTACGTATTTTAAAACTCTTTGCCGTCTATTTTGTACGAAATAAATTATTCTACATATATCTATCAATTTCTTTAAAAATAAATTTTTTTTGACTTGCACAGCTCGAATGACCGGGTCAAGCAACATTTTTTATGTACACCGAAACGAAACAGCCAACATTATAAAATACATATTGTCGATGAGCCACAAACATAATCTAGTCTCACATGTATTTCCCCTGGCTTCTACTACAGCTGTGCACATAAGATATCCATCTCCTGAACCACTTTTCCCATTGCTCATTTGGTATATCGTCCCAATTATCAATAAGTTCCGTATCCGAAACCTCTCTCATGGTCTCAAACTCGCCAACCGGCGGTCTCACCAGGTTCTTCAGCTCATTGTGCAAGCCTTGATAGGAGAATGCCAAATCCGGGCTGTAGGGCGCCGGCTCATGAATCGGTACCCCGTAATATTCGCCAAGTTGCAATACACGTCGTTTGTGCACCGAGCTCATCGCCATTGAGTCATAATGGTAAAGTAACTTTACACCTTTACAATAGGCTCTAATTCTTCTAAATACGTCGCGCAGCGGTCGGCGCAGGTACCACTTAAGCGTATCCTTGCGATTCAGCGAGTATATGCGTACAAGGATCTTCAAATCGAGATCTTTGCTAACGAACACAGCGACAAGAGTCTTGGCCATCATACGGTAGCGGTCGACGTTCGACAGTTGTTGTAAATCATGCGGTAGCTCAACCTCCCTATGATAGATCCAGAAGGTATCAGCCATGACGATGTTTATACCATCTCGTAATGTTCTTGCCATTTGAGTGGCCCATACTTGACGCTCTGACATTACTTTTAATTTGTTGGTCGACGGTATATGCACATCGCTTACCGTGCGATGATTCAGTAGTAAGATGATCTCGACGAAATCCTCCTTGTAGGTGAGGATGCGTAGGTCTGATACCAGCCCATAATCGATTCGAGTGTCCATACGTAGCAGGTAGTAGACTTCGAGGACGCTGTGTATGCTGAGGTTGATGTGATCATTGTTCCTAATGTGAAAGTTGTCTTGTTGGAACTTTGCGTAGAGATTCTCGATGAGCCGTAGGTCCGGGATCACCCGACCCATGATCTTCATCATTTCTCTGTGGCATCTCTCGATTGTGAGATCGCGACAGAAATTGTAAAGGATGATCGCCGGCTGATCGTCCGTGTACCATCTTTGGATTGGTTTTGACATTTATTCTTCCTTTTTACTTGATACCGCCTGGTTTTTATATGAAAAAATGAACTTTCCGATAGCGGTTTGATGGTTTCCGATGAGCTCGATGTGTGTGATTTGCGTACGTACTTGTATGATTTGAAATTTTAGAGCAAAGGCTCGCCGATCAGTGATCACAATGACGAATGTAAATATTGTTTTGGTATCGTGCACTGAATGTTAGGGTCTAGTACTTTACGTTTGTATGAGTCTATATAAAACTAATTTATGCAAATCATCGTTCCTATTCTCATATAGGCTATTATTATATCATGATAAAAATTGCATTTCTATCCTACCGAAAAAATGCAAATATCTTCTAACAACTTTTAATGAATGTTAGAAACTGTAAATAATTATACTAATAACTGTTATTAGTGTTTCAAACCAAACGGTTTATAATAATTATAAGCAGCTCTTTGCAGTTTCTGCTGATATACTTCGTAAAAATTTTAGTTAAGAATTTTAAAAAATTTCGCACATTATAAAAATATAATACTGTTTACCGTGTACAAAAATTTGAACTAACAGTTGATTTTATATTTATCTACTGTAAAAAGTTAACGATATAGGAAAATTCACCAGTATTTTACGAAATTTTTTTTATTCAAGTTGTACAGGGAGAGCTCAATTTAGCTATGATGGTACGGAGGCTCGCGCTACAGAAGCATACATTTTTGTTTTACTTGAGTAGCATGGAGTCCATGTAAATGTAGCACAAATGCAGACTTTTCTCACGGCACGATAATAGCAGGAGATAGTTTCATGCGCCGAAAGCAGCGAGTCCATACCACGAGAGCATGGAATTCGTGCAACGCAACTCTTCGATTGCACGAATCTCATACCACCGTGGTATGATCAACTCTTGCTATCGACGCGTGACAGCTCATATATATTGTTTACTCATGTAGCAGCGAGGAGTATCACACTGAGAGAAAAATATCTTTATTGTTAACGTGTACACACGATAACATTAAAATTAGCCAATATCTTAATGAAGATTGTGTAATTTATTTGGGTTAACTATAGCACAATCTTCTAGATACAATGCATATTTTATTCCAAATATTGGATATGTTAATAGTTAACATATGAAGTTTATAGTTATAAAAGTGCCTCTACACGAAGCGCCGCGTGTCTTGAGCCGCGTTTCGTAGACATAGACAGATAAAGAACTTTGTAAGAGAGAAAGAGAGAATAATAGGTTTTTGTATAATAATCATTGTTATTGTATTTATTTGCCCTTTATCCAGATGCAACCTATAGGTCTGCTTTTTTATTTGTACTTTTTTTAGAATATATTGTCGGAAAAATTAAATAGAATAATTTAATTAATAGCAATTACTATTATATATATTAGTCTGGTAAATAAATAAATATTCTGACTGACTGAGAAAACAATATGATTATAGTTAACGTATATTGTAATTGTTAACATATGTATTTTAACAGTTAACATGTATGAGCTATTTGGCTTAAATACGCTTATATACTTACCGTAACAATATAGCATTTTTGCCTACAGAAGTTAGTATAATTGGCCCGAAATCGAATATATTATGTTAACTGTTAACATATATGTTAACTATAACAATATGTTTCTCTCAGTGTACATATTAGGGACAATATGAGAAATGCGCGTAATAAACAGTATAAATCACGCTGGAAAATATAAAATTCTTAATTAACTATTGGCGCAGAATATCAATATACTTTATATGCGAGAACGATAATTAACTGTAGCCTGCGAGGAAAATGAAACTTTTGAATGCTTTCAATTCTAGCTGAGCAATAAAATTCATATCGCCTTCCCCGATCCACCAAACAAAAGATCAATCCCCTCTTTTCTATTCACTTTCTCACAACGCACAGACACGCACACATATATATATATACGCATGATATAGAAGCGAATATCGTCTCTCAAATCATAAATAACATTTGTTCGCATTCAGCTCCGAAACCGCTGACGATCAGCCGTTTCTGAAGGACGCCACTTACTCTCGACGAAAAGGGGGAGAGCCATCGGCGTTAAAGCGAAATTAAGAATGGGGAGCAACGCGCGGGACGCACACACAAATCGTATGCGTGCGCGCGCTAGGCCGAAATGAAATTCGTAAGAAGTCAAGCCGATCGTATTGAGAATACACGAAAGAGAGAGAGAGAGGGAGAGTGACGTGATCGCGTCACTCGTGCTACGGCGAAATTAGTTTCGTTTCATTCGATCCCCCGCGCAATTGGATACGGCATGCACGTATATATGTACGCACGAGAGATAGAAAAGAAGAAGCCTAGGCCGATTAGTTCCGGGAGAGGCGAGTGAGGGTGAAAATCAGCGCGGTGTATGCCCGGGAGCAGCAAGGAGGAAAAGTTTAAATAAAAAAAGAAAGGGGATGATTGGAAATCCGCTTATCGAGGAGGTAATGGTCGTCGTCGCGCAGCAAAGTAAATATCAAAGGATTAGCTGGAAATGAAATGTTCGAGATTTATTAATCTATCTGTTATTGATTTTTTTTTGTTTTTTTACTTTTTGCACGTCGCAGCTGTTGTTAGTGAATTATGATTTTAGTAATAAATATTGTTATATGGTATAAATGATGAAGGGATTGTAGGAGCTATTGCATGAGAGTCTTGTTATACATGCATTGTATTATAATTCAATTTTCTTAGATTTGTAAACATCATTGCTATAGTTAATTATGGCTGCGAATAGCAGATGTATCGAGTAATTCTTGATAAAAATTATTGTGCTGTTATAGCTGAAGTAGAGACCATTGTAACAGTTGTTTTACTACGAAAACTAATTTTTTCGCAAACATTACAGTTAAAACTTGGTAAAAACATATATATATATACACACACACACACCATTGTTTTATTGAGTACAAAATGCGAACAATTGGATAATGTTTAGTTACCTTAAATAAAAGTTAGCTAATTAAAAAACAATAAGAATAACATCAACATTACAATGTAGTTATAGCACAAATACAGATAGCACAGTGTATAGACAAACATTAATAATAGTTAACGCAGACACTTTATGTAATATCAATCAATACAATATAGGACATCATATAAAAAATATTTTCACTCTATTTCTCTTGTCTGCTCATATTTATTCAGCGCAAGAGCAAACAAATGAAAACGAAGGGTCGAGGCCGCTATATAGGCATTCGCGACTGTCGCAGCCTACAACACGATTCAATTGAAATTCTGATCTCATCATCGACTCTCATCGTGTGGCGCGTAGAGAAGACACTTCGACGACTCGAAGGCGCGGATAATCAAGCGTCGAGGCCAACTACGTGCGTTAATAAGGGAAAAATTCATCCGACAACACATAATTACGAGAGAGAGAGAGAGAGAGAGAGAAAGAGGGGCAGTATATATACGTGTGTATTTATATCTACATAAATATTCCGCATTAATGCAGAAGCACGCGGAAGAGACCTGCTCTGCCTGCTAATTGAACGCAGCACAGCGCTGTTTCTCCCCCTTACCAATAAGATTTATCCCGAATCCCGCGTGCAAATAATCGAAATAATTGGCAGAGCATAGCGTCTTGTCTCTCCCTCCCCATATATATTCGTATATATTAGCACCATCGTCGCCTTAACCTCGTCGCGTCGCCGCGTCGTGAAATCTGATTTACAATGCGACGCTGTGGAAACGCTCGCGCGAATTATCGATTGGGAAGCGGCTGCTGTTGTAATAGGGTGCGGAAGAGAGAGAGAGAGAGAGAGAGAGAGAGAGAGAGAGGCAGAGAGAGAGAGAGGTAGAGAGAGAGAGGGCTGCCAAAATTATAGGCACGCGCGAGCGCGAATCGTCGTATTTGCTATATCTCTCTTTCTCTCTCTCTCTCTCTCGTTCTAGCGGTGATGTTGAGCTGGCGAGCGCTATTTTCATTATGATTTATTACGGGGGAGCGAGTGCTACTGTGCGCGCGCCACACCACACGGTATAGCAGGCCTCGAGGCCTCTTTCCCGATTCTGCTTTTAATGGGGGGCGGGGGAGGGGGGGCGAATATTTGCAATTTCGGGACTGCAGGAGGGGTGAGCAGACAGAGGTGGTTATGGCTGCTCTGGGTTTTCGGTGGTAGCGATGGTGGTGCCCTGGCTATATGGCATGAATGAGGCGGGAGAGGAGGATTTTACAACGACGTAAATTATGTTTTATTTTGCGGCCTGGTCTATAGGCTATGTATACGTCCGACCAGGGTATATAGTGCGTGTTCGCGAATATATCGCCGGGTTAGAGGCTTTCTTTTGTGTTGCTGCGAGGAGGATTTCCTTACGCGCGGGAGTGAAAGGGGGTGTGTGTGTGCACGGGGATTGGTTGAATTTCCAATGGGGAATCTGCTTGGGAGGGCTGTGAAGAATGGGACTGACGGCCGTGAGTGATGATTTCCTTATTGGGAGTATAAATTGCTTTTATGGCGAATTGTTGCGAATGTTTATGTCATCGTTTAATTATGCAGAGTGGCTTTATGACTAATGTTTACACTCGCATTTTTTGTTATGCGTTGTTGAATTATTTTGGATATTATATCAGTATAAGTATGTGGTACTTTCATTACAAATGAATATTTTATATACAACAAAAGGTTTTTTCCCCTGTACTGTTCATTTCCTTCATGATGTTCGTTGTACAGAATTTTTTAAAATAATATAACTTAATCAATTTATTTATAATATACTTTCATGCGAATTCAATCAGTATATATGGCATAAAGCACTAAAGAGTGAACACAATATATACTCTCAATACACGGATCGTACACTAACAGCCTAAACAAAAATATTTATTTACTACTATTCAAATAAATATTTGTTTGATACTACTAAATATTTTTCTCAGTATAACAAAATGAAAATACCATACCTCCATCAACGAATGCGAAACCGCACGCGCGTGTGCGCACGCAATGCAATATCCCGTTTTCAATTAATCTCAGCTTACCAGGCACGCGTGCGTGTGTATGTGTGTGTGTTGGAAAAACGATACGAAATAAAACTCTGGCTGCTGTTCCTCCGACGCATGACAAACATCGGCACACGCACATTGCGTTATTATAGTATAACGACCGTCTCGAATTAATCAGAGTGATCGCACGGCGCCCAAAGGCGCCTTGAATACACGTATATGTACGCACGCGTTACTGCTTCTCGTTATAATTACTGCTATAAAGACTATAATGCCGGACGTTGCGAGTGATTTGCGCATCGCGTCGAATTCAACGCGTCTCTCGTGTATGTGCGTATATATATATATATCGTAGCGATACACAATGAGCGAGCAAACACCCGAACATAATACACACACGGTAAAGTGCGTATATGTGTATATATACAACTATAAACTGGCGTACACTGTGTATATTTTGCGCACGCGGTAGAATTGTGAATAGGTCTGTGTGCATACGTCTGTACGTGTGTGTGGGCCGAGCCTCTCAGTCGGGGTTCGGTACGTATAGGTGTATATATATATACACATAAAGTCTATATGGTGTGGCGTACAAGACGCAGGAGCGACGATGAGGAGTAGAGAGGAGGACCGGAACAATGCCGAAATTAACTCATTAGAGCGACGTCGTCTCTGCGACGCCGCTGTGACGTATGACGTTTTATGTGGCGACAGCCGCAACGGTGCGGTGCTTCGTTTTCGACGTTTGCTTTTCACGCGCCCGCGCGCGCGTTGCCGCGTCGCCATAGTGTTGCATTGTCGGACGTAATTATTTTCAGCGCAACAACATCACGCGGCTTTCGAGGATGTTGATGGGTCTGTGGTGTTCGAGTAGAGAGATAGAGGGTTTCAAGTAGTAATGTTACGGTGGTTTTCTGCGGTGCGAGTGTTGTTTCTAGTGGGATTTTGAGTTTGTATATAAAAGTGGTCGTAAGAATGATGGCTTTATTGGGAAATGTATTCGTGTAGCGTGAGATTGTTCAATTTTTTTTACGCCGCAAGTGGCTGCTGTAGATGTGGAATTTTATTTTATTTATTTATTTTTTTCTTGAATATCTTTAAAATAATAGAAAAAAATATATTGTAATCGATATACTGTGTAATTGAATGTTACGCAAGTGTATATTTTTACAGCGACCAACGAAGTGAAAAGTGACTGGTTTAATAACAGACTGCAACAAAATTTGCCGTTTAAATGTATTTAAAATCGATTTCCTACAGCGTTCTCCTTGTGATTATCGTTGTCAAAAATGTTCAATAATTACTTCGATTAAAGTTATTATTCGAATATTGAAACACTACGACGTTTCTCAACATAAATATACAATAATATGTGATTAATTCATTTATATATCGAATAATTATTCTTTATTTAAATGCTATACATAACGATATGCTCGTATACCTATATATATATAAACACCGTATTTTTCTATTCATTATTCAATAACGAATAATCCAACCAGCAACATAAATGAAACAGAGAGAAGCAGCACCATTGGAGAGACTGCATATAGCGCTCTTGATCATCCTTCAATCTCTACATAAACATATACCCATACTCCACACCACGGCCACAAGAGCAATTACCCTCGACCAGCACGAGCAAAAAAGCTAACTTTTCACATGAACACGTATACAGAAAAAGTTGTAGCATCACCACTCGACGTGGAAAAAAATCCCTTTGTCTACACCTCTCCCCGCGATCGCAACAAAAAAAAAAAAAGAAACCAAAGCGTCAATATAGCCGCGCGAGTACCGAGCTGCCCGTAATAATAAGAGTATCCATGACGGAGCTAATTTTCTCTCCCGCGGGTTCACGATATATATCCTCTCTCTCTCTCTCTCTCTCTCTCTCTCTCTCTCTTTCTCCCACCCGTTCGTTGAACGCATACATATATACACATACACACTATATACATACTACGCGCGGGCGTTCTACACCGAGATAGGTCAAACGCCTCGCTTACGTAACCGTAATGATAGAGAAAGTGCACCGAGTTGCCTGACTCTGCTGCGCGTGCGTGCGCGGTTATCTCTCTCGACGGTTGGTGGTGGTAGTGGTGGTGGTTGTGGCTCTCGTGCTCATGCGAATGTGTAGAGCTTTGACGCCGTAGCACGCGATCGTGATATAATTTTCGCGAGCAGAGACGCCCGCACAGAGTACGAGCTCGTCTCTCGCGATCCTATCGGCTTGCCAAAGTTTTTCCTTGCGGTCGATTTAAATACTGCTCTTGCGTGGCTGTTATACTATGCGGTGCTCTTTTCGCGGAGAATCAGGTACATACAGGCTGTTTTTGTACCGGAGACGCGGTGGTAATGAGCTGGAAGACCGCGGTGTGATACGTATATGTTGGGGGGTTCCGAACGTCATCGTGTATAAGGGTTGATACAGAGATATATATGTATATACCACGGTAACAAGTTTATTTATTGAATGTGGTTTATTGCTTGTGTCGTTGTTGATCTTTTGTTCTTGTGATGAATCGATTTAGTAGTATTGTTATAAGTGGTGATAGAAACGTGGATTTGTTAGTTTAACAGTATAAAGGATATACGCGTCTTTCTCAAGTACATTAAAGTTTTCAAAATGTTCCATTACGCATAAAGTTGAATAGCAGAGTTGCTCTCGTCTGTAGAGTAAACTTTAATAATTATTGATATATTGATTTAGTCTATATGTCAACTAGGAAATAACTTCATTTGTTTGGAAACAGAGCTCATAATTTCTTAATTAACAAAAAAGCTTTTTCCAAACTAAATATTTTCCAAATCAAATAATTTAAGAGTGCATTAGAACGCGCATAGTTGTAAAATACTTCGTAATATAATTTATTACTATACAAACAATGTTTTATCATCCAAAAGGTTTTTGTAAAATTGTCAACATAAGTTAATAAA
This sequence comes from Torymus tubicola, assembly GCA_035583055.1. Taxonomy (NCBI): domain Eukaryota; kingdom Metazoa; phylum Arthropoda; class Insecta; order Hymenoptera; family Torymidae; genus Torymus; species Torymus tubicola. The sequence continues at coordinate 18,117 of JAWWEQ010029201.1, forward strand.
CAGCAAATAAAATATGTTTCTATCTGTATTTACGATTGGACATAGACCAAATGTTTGAAATTCGACAAAACAAAAAAGCAAATCAAAACAAAGCTTTTGCAGAAAAAAAAATCTAATTTACAAAAAGATATACCGAAATGTCAACGCGTCTAGCCATTAAAATGACATTATTCAATCAACTTTTTTCCTCAACAGTCCTCGAAGCTACACACATTGGGCACTAAAAATAACAAAAGCACTCTGACGCGCGCGAGCGCTCAGGTGCATCGATACTCCAATCGCTCGCGCCCGTAAATTTCGTCCGCCGCACAAAAAAGCTCGCTTCTCCCCTCCCAACACTACGTCCCGAAAAAAATATTTACTCGATGCCCGACGTTCGTTTACAAACTATACATAAAAAAAGAGCCCCAATGTTTCCAGCACTCTTTTTGTCGTCACACACACAGACTGAGAGGGAGAGAGAACGAGCGAACGAAGGTCACATTCGATACGTATACGCGTCTGAGTGACTGTGCGGCAGCCGCGTTTTATTTCGGCGGCACGTGTGCAAGCCTGGCGTTCGCTTTTTTTTTGCAGCAACGTGTCGCGCCCACGCACGAGTCGAATATTCAAAAAACGCGCAGCGGCGTGTTCTGGTCGCTTCGACACACAATAACATAAAGGAGATTACGTGGAGCGTTGAGTGATGCGAAGGGAGGAATGAACGCGTGCGAGTGCGTAATATTTCGCGCACAGCATTCCGGTGAAGCCGTTATAGTAAGACGGTTCGTGACCTTTTACGTTGAATTTTTCTCTCGCGTGTTTTTTCATCATTTTTTGCTGCGTATTTTGTAACAAGTTTTTTTGAGGGAAGACGTGTCGACACTGGTTGTGATGTGTAATGCTTTTTTGTTTTGTCTCTTAAGGTTTCAGGGGAAAAAGGAGTTTTTTTGTGGAAAAGGTAGATACGAGAAGATAAATGACCTGTGTTTTATTTAATTAAAACATAAGGAATTTTAGCAAATAATAATGACTGTGATGTTGGTCAGAAGGTATTTAAAGATAAAAAAGAAATCTAGGAAACGAGTGATGAGATTTATATATAGAGAAAGTGTACGCAGCTAAAAATGACTAATCAACCTAAATATATGCTATGTTCTTCTTCGCGTACGAGAAGAATGAGTCCAGTAAAGTAAGACACATACAATCATAAAGTATATATTTTTTAATGAAACAATATACTTTAATTTAATGTCTACTTTCGAAATTACTGAGAACGAGGATACTATAATTTTGTTCATTACTGTTTTGTCTGCCATTGTACTTTTATACAATAATATTTGCTAAATTAAAGTTTTCACTAGTAGGTATAGTAACTATTGACGGATGATTTTAGCCAACTGATAGCCTATATATGCAAATACGTATTTCTTCATTTCTAACAATGGCATGAGAAAAAATAAGTTTGTATTCTCACGTTTCGGCACAATGACAATTTTTTAGAAATCTTATGAATAAAACATAGAAACCTACTTTTCCAAATATAAATATACTTGTGATCCTTTTATGAATAAATTATTGATAAATGATTTTCTAATTCCAGACATTGTATCTTAATGCAGCTACAAATGAATTTTTTTACATTCACTGCTACATGTCAATTATGGAAACCGTTACTGTCTTTACAAAAACAGAAAAACTCTCGCATAAAAAAGTTATACATCAATTTACATAAAATTATATACCATTCACGCCGGACTTAATGTCTCCAACGCCACGCCTTTGTACCGAACAAATTCATCTCTCCTCGACGTTGCTTTACACAAACCTCTAAACACGGCTGTATCTCTACCTTCCATCTCTCTTGATAAATCTCCTGTACTATACACACTTCTCTCGTCATTTTCAGCCACACTGACGAGCTTCTAACAATCCTCCCAACACAAACACACACGCACACAGGTTCGTACAGCTAACGCACGAGTCGCGTGCCGCGATAACAATTATTATATCGACGCGCGATCATCAATCTCAGCACCTGCGGATTATTATTTTCTCTTTCCATCACTGGCTCTCTCTCTCTCTCTCTCTCTCTCTAGATGATGTTTTTTTTCGCATCGACCTCCTCCGCTACCACATAGCCGTAATGAATTTAAGAGACGTGAGAAACCCTCGCGGTCGGCTTGATTTTTCATACGCCCCTCGTAATAATTTGCCTCTCGCCGAGAGCGCAAGCGAGAGGCTAATTGCCAGAAATTTACCGTAAAGGAGGCGCCTGTACGTAATGACGTTAGCCCACGCTCCTACACAGCGAGTCGCGCATAAATCTACTACATATATGTATACATATAACATACAGAGGCGAGAGCGCGCGACTTTATCGGTGCGCCCGCACCGTCTCGCCTATCGCGCGCGCTCACTTTTCCTGATAATCTGCTGATTTACACTATCGATTTGACCCCGCTCGTGATTTACGATCGGCTTCGTGTATGCTGTAGCAACGGCAGCAGCAGCAGCTTTGAGCTGTTGAGGAAGTGCGGTGTACGGGATGGGGAGAAAAAAAATGAGGAGGGGGGGGGGGAATATATACTACTACGTCAGTCGATGCTGCTGCCGCTGCGTTACTACTTTATCGCTGGCGTTTTTGCACAAGACGTAATGGCTGGAAATTTTCGCAGGCTGGTTTTTAGGGTGTGGTCACGGAAATGACATCAAAGTATGCCGTACGTACGTGTGTTACATGCGCGTGTGCGCAGGAATTGAGCATATAACATATAAGTCGGGTCGTAAAGTATGGGACATTGAAAAATTTTTATAGGATATATCCTTTACAGACGGTGTAGCATATTTTTACCTAACACATCGTAGTAATAAAGCGGTTCGCGTAACAAAGCATTTTGTAATCATTATAGGGTTTGAATGGAATCGTTTGCCGTATTGTTTAGATGCAAAAAGTATATATTAATTTCCAGGTAACATAATAATATAACGTAACATGTAGGAAGTGTTTAAATAGATGCTATATTACATTTTTTTCGGTCTCAAGTGCTCTTAATGAGGGTCACACCTTGCTTGTAACGGTGATTTATCGTGAAATAAAATTTAATTTTCATAACAATTAAAGTACGAAGTCATAAAAAAAGCAATAATTTTAAATCAACTAACAAGAAGCTATGTTCGTCAACGAAACGTTACGACCGCGCTCCAAATACACACCTATAACAGCAATATAACGTACAAAACAACGGATAAGCGCAGAAAAATCCGGTACTCATTCCTAAGAACAACACTATATATATACACAAATGTACCTTTATACAAAGGTGGCCGCTCTGTGCTAAGCTCATTGTCGGATAAAAGGGTGGGAGGCACTTAAGGACGTTCGTCGCGCTTTAATTAGGCGAGTTTTGAAGAAACGAGGAGGCGCACTGGGCGAGCTAAGCGCATCGACGTGGAAGTGGAAGAATAGAGGACACGTCGTTCCCACATCGCGCGCTCGTAGGCGCACAATGGATGGCCGTGCAAGAAAGAATACGAAGCGCAAGCCTATATATATATATACATTGCTTCTCGACTTATATTTTCTCCCGTTTCGAGCGCTTTGGCTTCCGTTCGAGTCTGCATACGCTTTACGTGCAATGTTGTGTGTGATGTGATAATACACGTGTGTGTGCGTGAGTTTCGTGGATTCGTATGGGAGTCTTTGTAAGATTCCCCCGTTTATGTTTGAAATTCGGAGTATTAATAGGTAGTTGGAGAATAGCGTTTGAAATGTTTTTTTTTCTTCAAAAAAATATGTGGAGTGTTATATTGTGTTTGGAAAATAAAAGAACAATAAAATTTCAATACTGGTAAAGAATGTTCAAAAATTTCATCACTGTCAAAAAAATTAATATCATTGCAATATAAATGATTTTTAATAAAGGATTAAAAACGATAAATGAAAAAAAAATTCCCCTTTGTTCATTTATTGCCATTTTCTTCTTTACAATTAAATTTTTTGCTTAAACGTATAAAATGACCATTTATTATTAGAAAAATAAATAAATCTTTCTTCTCGTAAAAGAAAAAGGGAAACAAGAGGATAAAGTGATTTAATACAGAAAATGTAAGACTGTCCAACAAGAATAATACGGGTAAATATACATACAAGAGAGAATTTTTCTCACGGAACACGCTACAGGTAAATTACCGCCTTTACTACAGAAAACGCCCGGCGAAGATAGACTAAGCGCGATACACGGGAGAACGAGCACGTAAAGTTGGGAATATATAGACTGTACGCGCACGAAGTAGCGTTGTGTATATATATATATATATATACATACACGTATACACGCGCGCGTGCGCTTCACTAGTACACTTGGGCAAGGTCTGAAAGAAAAGTACACCGATAGCCGAAGCGCGCATCGTTACAGGTCGCAAACGAGTTCGAAGCGCGCTCGTCGATCGGCTCTTAAAGCTGCATAATGCAGGGTGAGGAGGTAGAGGAGAGAGTAGGAGAGAAGACGGTTATTTAGATGCTTACCCGGTAGACAATTACCATGGTAAATTCACTGGAGCTCTTCCTTACTACCGGGCCAGCTGTTTACATGTGCAGTAAACGGGAAATGAGAGAGAGAGAGGTAGCGCGTCTTTCGCACGATAAAAGAAGAACGATAGAGTAAACAGAGAAGTAGTAGTATGTACCAAGGTGGAGGATACGCGTTAGAAGAGCGATGTAATTGCATGGAATTTGTACGTGCAAGGCTAATAGGTGACGTTCTACGTATATATACGTACGACGAAATGGATGATTTACGGACGTCGTAAATGAGCGATGATTGCAGAGTTCCCCTGGGTTATATGGCTTTTCGATACGCGAGGAAGTGCCTTGGAAATCAAAGGTCAAAGTTTATACATTTCGGTACACCACGAGCATATGCTGCAGATCCGCACGGTAATAACGTTTGTTCGAAAGCACATTTTTATTACGGTCTATTAATAATGCAAAGTGCGCGCGTCCATACGACTGATGTTTTATGGTCTTTTCTATGTATTTGCTATGTGCCGTATCGATCGCTCTTTACAGCCAAAGCACATAATAAAAATCAATCATTTTTTTTTGTAAATTTTTTTCCAGCGATAATAATAAAGTTTAAGCTTTCCAGTTTAATTTCTCGCAGTGCACGTATAAACAATAAAAATCCGTCGTAATTGATATACTTTATCAATTCAATCAACAAATCACGTTAATCCTTTGGTATACATATACGATAGTCCGTGAGAGTTAAAATAATACGAAACGTAACAAAAAGATCGCAGCAGGTCGTTACGCTTGATTTATCTCCTTGCAGTGTCCCTGTCGCGCGAGCACTTTCTCTCTCTTTCTCTCCTCTAAAGCTCCTAAATGCCCACACACGCAAGCACCGTCATATAAGAAAAAAGCCACGAAACGAGACACCAGAGCTATGTATATAGTTATTACGCGTGCGTCGACGGAATAAAGAAAACGGCCGCAGACGCGTCTATCTCTAAGACCTGCGTGAGAGGACGAAAAGGGGAAAAAAACTTGGCGGTGGCAAGTTATTACTCTCCCCCAACACACACAAACACACACACACACAT
>JAWWEQ010029212.1:0-23698 GCA_035583055.1 Torymus tubicola
GACTAAAATTAAGGTCATATTTCAGATCAGTACATCAAAATACATAAGGATATGATAATCAGTGCTCTGGGTCTGACCACTTTCGTTTTTTTTGTGTGGCTGTGTAATCATTGATGATATAAATGATGAAGTAAATCTAACAGCTGCATTAAATCGATCAAGCACGTTATTAGTTTATTTTGAATTAAATAGAAGTGTTCCTGCTGCGTGATAATATACTGAAATTCCAGCTCATTATGTTTACAAACAACATAATGAAAATGGCAATAAAATTTTTGGATGGTGTAAACGAAAATCTCGTTTCAATTGTATTGGGTATATATACTCAGTAAGTCCAAGTAAAATAGAGTTATTTCGATGCAGATTACTTTTGTTACACCATAAGGAAGCAACGAGTTTTAGTGAATTGATGACGGTAAATGGTGTTGAGTATCAGATATTTTCAGAAACTTGCTTAGTGTTAAGTCTTTTAGAACATGATGATAAATGGAATCGTGCTATGCAAGAAGTCGTTAGTTGGATGATACCAAGTAGTATGCGTCAGTTATTTGTTCGTATTCTGATACATTGTAAACCCATACATTCAGAAGATCTCTGGAAAACTTTCAAAGATGCATTATCAGAAGATTTTCTGAGATTACACCGTGATCACAATTAAGCTCATAATTTAGCTTATTCCATTATTTGAGAAATGTTAATAGCAGAACGTTATAGCACTACAAATTTTCCATCGATGCCACAAGTGATAGTAAATAATGACATTGATAATGGTAATCTTTCATACGTTAATTTAGCAACGATATGTAGGCAATAGACAATAGGCAATACAAGATGTTAAATAATAAGCAGAAAGAAATCGTCGATGTAATTTTAAGAGCGTCAAAAGTTTTTAATCCGACGGTAATAGGTGCTACTATATCGATGGTCCCGATGGTTCTGGGAAAACATTTGTTTATACGATATTATACGATTTATTAAAAAGTTAAAATAAAAAATTTGTTGTATGGCTTTTACTGGAATTGACGCAACATTGTTACCAAACGAGATGACAGTTCATAATATATTTTGTTTACCGGCACCTTTGTTATCGTGTTTTTTTATCAAATATTGCTGTGCAATCAAAGGAAGGACAATACTAAAGCAAATAGATGTTTTTAATTGGGATGAAACTCCAATGGGTCTACGTTATTCACGATATTTATTCCATAATTCCATGGATAGAATTCTAAAAGATGTTATGAATGATGATTTATTATTTGGTAGTAAAATTGTATTTGTAGGTGGAGATTTTAGACAATTATTACCTTTTCTAACGTATTAGATGTGAATTAATTAATGTATCGATTAAAAAAATAATATTTATTGTATGCACACATCGCAACCGTGATTAACAGATCTTTCCACTACGATACTTCCCATTGCAGCTCTTTCCATTACGGTACTTCCCATTGCAGCTCTTTCCATTACGGTACTTCCCATTGCAGTCCATTGTACTACGGTACTTTCCATTGCGACCCCTTTCCACTACGGTACTTGCCATTGCAGTTTTTTCCACTGCGGCAATCCCATTGCAGCCTTTTCCACTGCGGCAATCCCATTGCAGCCTTTTCCACTACGGTACTTCTTATTACAGCTCTTTCTACTACGGTTATTCCGTATTACACCTCGCTTCCATATTATTCGGTTGACTCAGAAAACGTTGTTTTAAATATAACAAAAATGACGTAATTTGTTCAAATAATTAAATTATTTATTTTTAAATTAAATTTTTGTTAATGTATTCGGTATTCATTTATTATGTGTATTGACATGTAATTCATGACGCGATAGACTGACGCCTCGCGAGTGCTAGATCAAGTGAGAACGAGAGGTAGAGGTAGATATCTAGCATAATACATATCAATATTTTGTTTAAAAAAAAATCTACAATAAATTGTTTGCGAGATATTTATGGTGATTTCTTTTGAATATTATCTATTATGTTATTCAAAGATTTAAATGAATTATATCTCAGTTAAATTTTGGAGTCTTTTCTTTTTAAATCAGTTGAAATTTTGACGGTAATTACAGTTTATATTTCAAATATATGTTATTATATATCGCAATAACGTAAAGTTTACAGGCGCGGGTAGCGCGCCCAACACTCTAGTTTGCTAGAAAACTCAAATTGGTTTTGCGCTGCTGTCGAAGGCGTTATGTCTACGTTTGACGGTAAATACAAAGAGTATATTATAAAGTATGCTTAACAAACAACCGATAAATGATTTGCTGGCAGATCTAAGGATGCAATATAGCAGTTTATATTATCGACGAGGTAGTCACTCAAATGAAGGTCATGGCTGAGAATCAAAGCAAAACTGTTGGCCGCATTGCAATAATTTTTGTTTGGAGTATCCTCACTGGTTGAAAACGATTCGGCTTGCAGTTGAATACGAGTACTAGCAGAGCGTTAGATATATGTTGTCTCCGACATTATTCCCATTGATATGAAAGATCTTCTTGGATGGGACATTATTAATGAATTCGCTGTCTATATCGATGCCGCAAAAAAGCGTGTTAGATTGAGCTACTATATCACCTCTTTTATTGCAAATGAAAAAATCACGATTTCTCTTAAAATATGGAGAGGAATTATGGAAAGCGTAAAAAATATTGTCAAACTAGATTGGGTACCACTTATGAATGTTTAATTACACAGGCCCAGAAAAATAAGTATATTGCTCTGGGATTAAGACAACATTATTCCTACGTATTTTGACCATCTGAACACGAATCGACAATAAAAATTGGGAGTCGCTCAGCGAATTTCGAAGATAACGTTAACAATTGCAAAAAACGACGCCATCTTTAGATTCGCCTTCAGCCTACTGTTGTCTTCTGTTTTTCTTATAGTCTGCACGTCAGGAAAAACTGACACACGTGTCTTTGTGCGTTTACTAATAAAATCTGGTTAGTCTTAACCTAAGACAAATGAAATTCTCTTTTTTTAAGCCTTTAGAATGTCGTCTCAACCTGAATCCAATCATATTCTTTGTTTTTAAGCCTTCACTACTAAAAATCGTGGTTTTTAACGATTTGTTAACGTCATCTTCGAAATTCGCTCAGCGGCCCCCAATTTTTATTGTCGATTCATGTTCAGATGGTCAAAATACGTAGGAATAATGTTGTCTTAACCCCAGAGCAATATACTTTTTAATTAACGTCGCCCTGTTTGTGCTCCCTTGCGGTGCTAATTGACGACGGAGGTCTGTGGTGTGTTGTCAAACAAAGTACATGTGTTAAACAGTGGTTCTTATATCAATCGGTGAAGATCTGGGACTCAAACCCGGCTTCACGAATATTTAATCCCAGTCTTACCGATCCAACCACCGCTACAGACCTCGACGTTATAGGTTGGGCGAATCTCTCGAGCGAAACCCGCAGTGAAATCAGCTTTTCGGTATTCATGCGCTGAGCGCAATCATTGTACTTAGTCGATCCGACCCACAGATTAGGTGCATACGGGAGCTTCAGCCACCAACCCCGGGCACCAAGTTCGCTCTTCGCCACCGAAAAAATCCGAAAAACATTTTATAGCTTACAATGAATAAAATTTAATTTATCAAACATTTTTTGTATTTATCAGTTGTGATTTTAGCCGTGATATTATTGTTAGAGCGACTTTTCCAAAACTTTTATCTTTATTTATATAGATATTAAAATTTTAAGTATTTGAAATCATATTATCTTTATATTAAAAAAAACTCAAAACCACCGTGACATTCTTTATAAAAAAAAATTTTTTTCATCACTCCACAAATACAATATTTATTATATTGATTTTTGTTTTGAAGTTTGTATATGAACAATAATATAAATACAATCGAGCTTGTGGACATAAAAATTTCAACTCCGAATTGATTGAAATTTGTTGCTGAATAAATACTTTGATTATAAGTTAGAATCGCTGTAGTCATATGGCTTTTTATTGTTTCTTTTGGATTCTTATCTATGAGGGTACTTAATTTTTCCCTTAATGTTGAATGTAGTCTCTCGTTTGCAAAATAGATCTGATATTGTTTATCTGGTTTACCATTCTCATTAAAAAATTTAAGTTATTGTGTTTCTGCATCTCCATCGTTAATTTTCACAATATATTGTACCTTAAGCTTAGCTTTATCACTTTTACATCATAATTTTTTCCTAATTTAACTATTATGTTGTAATTAAATGAATGAATATTTTTCTCTGTTATAGGTAATGAAAACACGGGGTCTTCATCGACAGTGTGGACCATAGCAGTTACCATATCGTCCTTTTCTTCGACTGCCCGAGACCCGACACCAGGTGCTTGGGCTACCAGGGAAAGTAAGTAATCTTCTTCGTGAGTATTCATTTGTAAGCAATTTAAGGCATTTGCTATGCTGTTTTCCTTTATTTTTACTATATATTGTACATTAAGTTTGTCTTTATTAACTTTTATCTCGTAATCATTTAGTTTCCCTTAATCGGTGCGAATGTCATGTGAAATCGCATTGATGGCTGATAACTTCTTTTTATTTTTCACATACCGATTCAATCCTTTGTTTTCTTGATCCACGATCTTTCCTTGATGGGGATTCATATTTCTAATCTTGCATTGTTCGGGGATACTGTTTAAATAACTTATTTCAAATTTAATTAGTTAATTTTCGTAATCGATGTTAGCTTCCGAATTTTGTAAATCCTTGTGTCCAATTAGACAGTAGTAGATTTGACGCCATTCTGCTATAAGAAAGGTGATGGGGGTGTCATCTCCCAATTCGCGCCAAATAGCGTTAGTAAGGGCATATGTATCTTTAGACGATTTATGTACCGATTTCATTTCAAAATCGTAGGGAAAAATAAATTCAGAAAATAGCTGGAATGCAATTTTTGAGTTCATAATGGATGAAGAGGTTCCAGAGTCGATCAGAATTTTGAGTGGTGGGTTCGCTGTTAATATATAAGGCAAATCAGGTGAATTGCTGATAGAATTTAGGTTCACTATGTCACTCTGGCAGTCTTGGTGTATTGACGAAAATTTTTCGAAATCAGTGATTTTCTACTCTATCTTCTTATTAAAGTGCTTGATAGATTGTTTAATGATATTGTGAAAGTTGGAGGAGGGGAGGGATGTCGAAAGAAACTAGATTAGATAGATGTTTATTCGTATTTATATACAAAATGAAGTCATAGTATAAAATATAAATTTGTCAATAAAACATAATAACATATTGCAGCAGTGGTATCACAGTCAAAATATTATAAACTAAATAGTACTGTTGTGTATCGCAGTAAGTCGGGTAAATAATAGCATTAACATCACAGTAACATAAAACAATATAAAACTACGAATAAAACTTATAAGAGCGAGGTAATATCTAATCAGTTAGCAATTAAAATACGAAAAATATATACAGTGTACTTAAGAGCTAAGGATAACATTCATACATACAAATCAATTGTCACTCACTCAGACACACGCATTCCTTAAATACATTCATACAATTAAAATACATATGTACATGGGACGCTACAAGTACACAAATAAGTCTTATATCTATCTTATTTTCTATCTTATTTTAGAGTATCATGATCAGTCAAGTTCGTGGAGGTGTCTCTTGATTGGTGTTTTAAACCTCCCGAGAGAAGGAAGGTTGCTGATCTCGGGGGTATAGAGTTCCATAAAAGAACACCTTGAACTCGGAAAGAGAGTTTCCAAGTATCAGTGCGCATTAGCGGGACAGTGAGTTCTTTTTTCATTCCCCGTACAGCATTCCTGGGTAGGTACCTGGAGAAGAGACTCTCCAGATAGTTGGGTACATGCATGCGTATGACTTTATACATAAGTACAGCCAAAAAATAATGTCTTCTCGTGTCAATACGCAGCCAACCCAGAGAACGTCTGTGGGGGGAGATGTGATCATCCCTCCTAAAACCTTTCACATATCGCACACAGGAGTTCTGTAGTATCTGTAGTCTTCTACGAATGTCAAGAGAAGCATCCACCAGAACTACTGAACAATAATCCAAGTGAGGAAGTAGCATTGCCTCAGCGATCTGCCTGCGCAGGTCTTGGGTGATAAACTTCCAAAAGAGCAGTAGACTGTAGAGGACTCGCTTAAATTTCTTACATAAGAAGTCTACGTGGCTTTTCCATAATAATTTAGAGTCCAGAACCACTCCAAGGCTGGTGACTGAGTCGGAGAAAGGTATGCAGACGCCATCGCCGTGATCAATACAGGACTGCCCTTCATAAAAATCATTGACAAACCTGAATGAACCGAAACAGATTGCCTTAGTCTTTTGCGCATTGAGTTTCAGAGAAGCGCCCGTAGTGTACCCCGACACCGCCAGAGCAGCACGCTGTAACGTCGCTACGCCCTCATCGACTTTACTTTGTGGAACCTGAATGTAAATCTGCAGATATCTGCAATACAAAATGTGTTGGATGCTCCAGGCAGAATGAGAGGGAGCCCAGGACGGACCCCTGCGGTACTCCAAGATTGGTGTGCAGTCAATCCGAGCTCTCAGCAGAATCAGTGATGACCGACTGTACGAGGTCCGAAAAGTATAAATTAAACCACAGAAATACCATCCGAGAGATTCCCATAGACTTTAGTACTTTTAATAATCGCGACGATCGTATGGTGTCAAAAGCCTTGTTAAAGTCGAATACTAGTAGTAGTGTAATCATCTTTCTGTCTATTCCCTGTCAGTTTTAGCAAGGCCGTTTGCGTTAAGTGGAACCGTCTGAAACCAGTCTGGAGAGGGTAGAGAATACAAGCGGCTGAAAGATGCTCCTTCAATTGGTCACAGGCCAGTTTCTCCAGTACCTTTGAAAGGAAGCACAAAAGCGCGATGGGCCGAAAATCTGACGCTGAAACTGGCGCTTTACATTTTTTTTACGGGATGACTTGTGCTTGCTCTTCCAAAGAACTGGAAAAACTCCGTTTAGAAACGAAGAGTTGAATAGCCTGACCACATGATTGCCGATGGTTGGAAGGGCTTTTACAATTATACTTTATGGGATGCCGTCAGCACCGCGAGCTTGCGAGCAAAAATGGGAAAATGCTATTACAACATAATTAAAACTATTTGGTTTAAATTTAAATTCATTATCAACGGCATTTCTAATTGTTTCCTCGCGCTCCTCATGGTCGGCATGAGGTGAAATTGAGACACCCGCAAAGTGGATATTCAGATCATGAGGTGAGAAATCATACAACTCCTTCTCACCTTTGGGCAAACGTCCCAGATTGCACAATCACAGTTAGAGAGAAAGGCATTCAAACTAGTGGAAGAAATATTCTTGAAATGACAGTATTTAAAAACACGAATATCAGCGTTGAGATGACTGAATGCTGGAAAAAATGAATTCCGGTATGCTTGGAAAGTCCATCTGTTGGGTACTGTAAACCGAGAGAATTTCAGATTTAAAGTGTTTTTTTACGTACAAAGCTACTCCCCCGCCATTAACATTCCTGCCTTACCTGAACATCATGTATCCCTTAATCTCAACAACTTGATCGGGTACATTTGAACCCAACCGGTCTCAGCCACACCGAAAACGTCAAAGGTGAGGTCATCGGTAAGAAATTAAGCCACACGCGCGGTTCCCACTGCGACCAGATGGGCGCCGTTACATTTGTAATGTGGACCATCGATGGCAACCGCAAAGGGGCAGTCTGGCTGACATTTCCAGTCGGGATGGTGCTAGGAATACTGAATTCTATTTTTAGGAGGCTCTCCGATAGGCAAAGATTCTCCTTGGCCATCTCCGCATGATTAGTCTGGAGTTCCACCAGCAAGTCTGCAAGCACCAGGAATTCTGACTCTTGGTGAGATCATCAATAGTGCGCAAATCATTTTCCATCTGTTCCTGAATAGCTGGTAAAGATTTCAGAGATTCTTGCAGTGAGTCAAGTTTACGCAATATTACCAAGCTGGAGTCGATCACAGAGGTTTCAACATCAAAGAGATACTCATTGGAAGTGGTTGTGTATGTAACAATCGCAGTAGTACTTAAATTTAGCGATTTCGAAGGCTTTATCAATGACTTGTTCTTGTTTTTTAAGTTATTTCGAAGATTAAAACAAACTGTACAAAAATAGAAAACGGAGGTGATCGTTTGGTTCCTGGTAATGGAGCCACCAAGTACAGTCATCTTCAAGCATGTGTCGTGAAAACTTTTCTTACATTCAGTACAGTATAGTAAAGTATCATCTTACTTAACTGACTTATTAGAGATATCGCAAGGAGCCATATCAGCAGTAAAAATATTGTCTGGTTTGTAAAACTTAGAAATATATACGGATAGTTAGTATTGCGTCAGACAAAGTAACTGGTATGTACAAAACAAGTCAGCCCGTAGTGCAAAACAGTATTTGAGCTGGCTAAAATATTGAGTTTATACCCAAGTTATTGATTAAAATACACGCATAAAATTTATCAGCCATGACAAAACAGCTATAAAATACTGATATTGCACTTTTATAAATAGAAATATAGTTTGGAGCGAGTTCACCTGAGTTATTATTTCGAAATCTCGCGCTTCCTGATCCCAATCGAACCACTAGTGACATCTACTAGGAAAGCTGCAAAGGTGATTATGGGGCGCTGTTTTCTGAGTAGTTGATAATTCAGCAGAAAACGAACACAACGATTCAGAAAACCTCCAAGCTATACGTTGCAAACAGTAGAGATGATTTTACAGAGAGTGTTGAAAAAACCGCACTGTAAGAAAACTTCCATATATATAGATATACTATGTTTACATTCTGCGTTTCAAAATATACACAATGTATATCTATATACATGGAAGTTTTCTAACAGTGCGGTGACTTGATAGATCTATGCAATTATGATAATTCAGCAGGTGTGTAGCCGTGCAGTGCAGAGTTATATCCTTGCCGTGGAGGACCAGGAGGCATGTACCAAGTCAGATGGAATGTTCAGGGTCATGATGTCAAGTACAGGTTAAGAAAACTGCTTGACGAAAAATAGTCCCTGGCTCATAAAATTGCAATGCCGAACGTGCAATTTTTAGACGGAGAGCTTGAGAGCCACTGGCACTATTTTCCTACGAGAGATTACCCTACGCGGAGTAAAAAAATATTAGTAAAGCGTGTAAAATGCGGAGCTGAGGGTAAAGCGTCAGCAGTTACCAGGAGAGAGAGAGAGAGAGAAAGAGAGATTTATGTACATTGTGTTGTACAATTAAATATAGAGTTAGACAATATTGATGGTGAAATAACAATATATAAAGTATAACGTATAAAGTAAAGTAAAAATAGAATATAAAAAAATTAACAAAATTATAAAATTAACAAAGAAGATAAAATTAAAAATTTTAACGGGCGCGTATACAGATTAGCTCCAAACTACAAAAATGATTCGAATTACGCGCGCGACCGCGAGTAAATGGTACTTGAAGAGCCATCGGGCGGCGTGCGACGGAACGACGGTACATGATGGAGCATCACGCGGGAGAGAGGCAGCTATCTTCGTGACATGGTAGATTCGAGAGACAGAGTTCGATTACCGCTACGCGCGTAGACAGTAGTGCCGTGTGAGATATATATAGTGCGATATAAAGAACTAGCGTGACGTGCCTCCACCTACTGCAACCGGACATAGCCGCGTGCTGGGATGGTTACCGCAGTGAGACAGAGAAAGAGAGATGGACGCGGCGACGGCAACAGTGAGGACACTCCATCCCCGCGGACTTGGAAATATATGGCGTGCGATGGCTGATCAGCCCCGAGTGAGTAACATTTAATACTCAGCATATTAATTATTGTTGCGTGCTTGGACCTCGCGGTGAGGTAGTCCCGGCAGTGCGAGCCGTGTATTATTTGCGTAGTTTTGCGAAGTGACAAAACTGCGACGTGCGCCGGTTTCCGTAAAGTCTCGGCCTACGCGTTTATTTTTGGTTCAACTGGGATTTTAATCTTAAATAAAGTTATTCACACTTTTATCTTATATCTTAAGTCACGCGTATTTCAGGGCGTCTAACCCGTGTATGCTTTCCGAATACCGCCCTCTATCCCTTTTCAGCAGCAGTTAGCGGAGGGCATCGACTCCTGGAGGAGCAACTGTAACGGTAAAGTAAGAGAGAGAGATAGCCGCTGTTTGTAAACACGCGACGTTGTACAGGAGAACCGGCTGCTAGCAAGTAAAGCTAGATGAAACCAGCAGCTGATAATTCTCGCACCGGAGTTGGCAGTAGTGTCATCGAACAAGGGGCGCTCGAGTAGGAAGAAGCCTAAGCTTTCTACAATTAAAGCTTAAGGCAAGTGTTCGTCCCTTGTGCCACTGCCAACTGCCGGACAGCAGGGTTTCTTTGACGTAGAACCCTTGCTAATGCGTGCTGAGGATCTTACCCCGTTACAAAATTAATAAGGAAAACTTAGTATATTATCAATAGCAGTAGAAATGAAATGAAATTTAAATAAAATAGAATAAAATTATATTAACGCTTTGATGAAGGGTTAGCGTGAGTGAGTGAGTAAATGTATATCAAAATGCTTCAAGGAATTTAAATACATATTAATGGAATGATGACGTGTACCCAAGGATGAGAATGAAATTATGGCGTGCAATTTTGAATGATGCTAAGGTGAATAATTCACGTATATATTCGACGAACGGGAATTCCAGGTGTAGGTGGTTATGATATGGAATGAATTGCCAAGTGCATCACGATCATGCTAAGAGATAACTAGCGGCTTCACCACTCCGGGAGGAACTATCATTGACTCTATGGACAAAGAAATTTTTCAGATTAGCAGGATGCCCAGATTGATTCAATTTATAAAACTGTATAGCAGCGAAGTAGAGTCTTCGATTGCTATTGGTAGTCCATCTTAGTTGACGCCTGTAAGGAATGATGTGCTCATCCCTCCTAGCGTCAAGTATGTAGCGGATTACCATGTTCATTATCACCTGGAGCCTATTGTTCTGTTCATCCGAGATATTGCAGTAGGCTAGAGAGCAGTAGTCGACCAGAGGCCAGAGAAGCGCTTGTATTAAGTCCTTCCTCAGTGTTAGAGTGGTGCTATCCCACAGACGATAATGCCAATACCTTAGCCTGTTTGCCCTTTTGCAGACCTCATTAATACGATCTTTCCAACAAAGCCTATCGTCAAGCACCAACCCTAGATTTCGTATGGATGAAGAAAATTTTACCCTTGAGTTGCCAATAGCAATGTCAGTAGCCACAGAAAGAAGTTGGTTGATGAAGTAGGGGTTACCGCAAACCAGGGCTTTAGTTTTGCCGACATTTAGTTTAAGGTGATTGGTTACGGCCCAATTAGCTATAAGATTGGCATTGTCGCTCATCTTTTCGATTAGAGAACCAAAGTCATTCAAATAGCATTGAGCGTAAATCTGTAGATCCTCAACAGAGAGAATGCGGGATATTTCTGAGTCAAGATGGAGGCTTATGTAATTCCATATAGTGCAAAAAGTAGTGGCCCCAGGTCGGAACTTTGTGGCTCTCCCATATTGAAGGGCTGCAAAGATGAAGTAAAACGGTCTTTGGCTTTTACCGCCTCCTGACGACCAGACAGATATGATGCAATCCATCTCAACGCAGGCTTAGAGAAACCATAGTCCTCCAGTTTGTGAAGTAGGGATACATGGCAGACAGAGTCGAAGGCCTTGCTAAAATCAAAAAGGAGAAGAAGAGTGACCTGCTTTCTATTGATCCCAATTCGAATGTCATCTGTCAGTTTGATTAGGGCTGTCTGTGTGCTATTGTTGTTCTGAAACCGGTCTGCATGCAGTCAAGAATGTGGTATGTTTCGATGTGAGCATTGATTTGTTGGTGAACTATAAATTCAAGTGCTTTTGATAAAAAATTAAGTAATGAGATGAGACGGAAATCACTGGATCTTCCGGGTATCTTAACCTTATTCAAAGTTAATACAAGCGATCTCTTCCATTCCGAAGGAAACGTAGAATGTTTAATGGATGCATTGAAGAGGTCATGTATGGGAGTTGCTATTGAAGGCAGGGTTGCCTTAACGAAGCATTGCGGAATGCCGTCCGGTCCCCTAGCCTGAGTTTTGAAGTGGTCAACTGCTGCAGTCACGTCCAGTAAATCTATCTCTTTAAGAAAGAAGAATTCTGGAATTTCTTTGGACTGCAGTTCATTTAAATACTCCTCCACTGATGGGGCTTGAGGATCAAACGACGAGCAAAAATACTTGTTTAGCTCCTTAGTCGTGAAGTCATGTGGGCACTCAGCTGTAGAAGGAACAACACCCAGATACCTCAGTTCTTTCCTACATGCCAGTGGTTCTTAAATGGATGATAATCGTTTATTGTAAAAGTCTAGTTTGGATGATAGGATGATTTTCTGGCATGATCTCTAGCTTGGCGGTAAAATAGGAGATCATATGGTTTTTTTGTACGTCGGTAGCGTCTGTAAAGTCTATTGCTTTCTGAAATAAGGTTTTTATTTTAGGTAGTGAGGTGAAACAGGGATGATTATTTTTATTGAGTTTGATTATTCTGAGTGGGACCAACCGGTCAATGGCATATGTAAGATTATCACAAAGTACTGACAGTCTAGTCTCCAGAGAATCGGAGTTCATCGTCCAGTCACAGCTTTGGAGGTAGGCATCTAAATCCCTTTCATTAACTGACTTGAAATCCAAGAATGAGGGACCTTGCGATGAATTTGGGAACAGCGACGTCAGTAGTGGCAGTTATAATGCTGTGGTTGTCGATAAAAGGTGTCTGACTTCCGGTAATCGAGTAATTTGTCTTGCTCGTCAATGATACAGAGGTCAAGCCAGATAGCTGAATCCCTATGATATGTAGCCCCGTGAGCAACAAGTTTTAGTGAATTTTCGGAGAGTAGATTTCTTACAAATACTGCATCGAACGACTCAGACATCTGGTTGGCATTAAAATCGCCTATAATTATTTTGGTGCTATAGTTGTGCATGTTAGCAGTTAGATCCTCCATGAAATATTACTATTTTCTATGAAAGGGGCATGAGGGCGCCTATAGATAACTGCTGCAAAGAATGGGGGGATACCTTTTGCTTTCACCTCGCAGAAAATATATTCTGGTGTGCCAAGTTGACATGTCCATTCAACTGTTAATGAGCAAATGAATTTAGGAATGAGAGAGTTGTATATGAAGAGTGCTACACTTCCACCATTTCTGTTACGATCTTTTCTAAACAGAACGTAGTCACCCAAAGATAAGAGATGGTCCTCCTTATTTTCAGAGAGTTTGGTCTCAGTTACAGCTATCAAGTGATAGTAGGAGTGAGAGGCTAGAAAGAGTCTTATTGTCTCAATGTGACCGACGATGGAATTCGCATTGAAACAACATACCCTCAGTCCATCCCCGAAACCCTTCACAGTTGCTGATCAACAGTTTGGTAACGGTGAAAAGGAAGATGTTCTGTGAGTATGAGGTAGTGAATGGTTTATTGTGGTTATGTTTTGTGATGCAATTAATGCATCAGCCCCAAGCCGTCACTATGTCGCTGTCTCCTCGTCCTCAACTCCGTGCAAATCTATGCACAGGAGCTAATGGATGTTTCTTTATGTTCTTGTTGAGGTACGAGGAGCAGCCGACGAGCCAAGGCCGCGCACACACATGCACACGCACACACCAAGCCAGTGTAGCCGAGAGAAACAATAACAGCGGCCACATGCACGAGCACAACACAAACATAGATACTGACACCACACACATAAGAATTATACACGTACACGGCGGCTATATTGCGCGACGGCTCACGAATACGAGAGAGAGAAACGTGCCGCGCGCACGAGAGTGAGAGAGAAGGCAAGCGCGCCGGAGTGGGAGAGACAGTGTGAAAGAGCCACAGCGTATACTGCCGTAGCCTGCGCGCTACGAACGTATAGGAGTAAGAGAGAGAGAGAGGGAGAACGAGTGCCAGAGTAGGGAGAGAGAGAGAAGGATAGAGCGGCAGCCTGCGCGCTGCATATGCGAGCCTAAATACGGGATAGTGAGAGAGACAATACAAGCGTACAGAAGTGAGGGAGAAAGAAAGCGTAGTAGAGTAGGGACAATAAGAGAGACATAGCAGCAGTCTCCGTGCCGTGCCTGCGCACACGAATGTAAGAGAGAAAGAGTATGCGCCGGAGTATGAGAGTGAGAGAGAAGGCAAGCGTGCCGGAGTAGGAGATTATATGGTTTGCGAAGGCAGC
Organism: Torymus tubicola; assembly: GCA_035583055.1. Classification (NCBI taxonomy): domain Eukaryota; kingdom Metazoa; phylum Arthropoda; class Insecta; order Hymenoptera; family Torymidae; genus Torymus; species Torymus tubicola. The sequence goes on from JAWWEQ010029212.1 coordinate 14,203, forward strand.
CTGTGCGCTGCCGGTGTGTATGAGAGTGAGAGAGAAAGCCAACGTGCGAGTATAGCAGGGCGAGAGAGAGAGAGCACAGCCACATGCCGCTGAAACGAAGATAAAGCTGTGAATCAACGTGCCGTAGTAGTGGAGGCACAGCAATTAAGGTGCGCCTCCACTGTGCCAACCTGAATGCAAATTACGCATTCCAATGACGCGCGCAACAGGTGGCAGATCGGTTGTACCTAAAGTTACCAACCTAGCCCTCCTGCTGTATTAATTGACGAATTAACAATCCGAATGGCCTTCTTCTCGCGCGGGATAGGCCAAAAGGGAGCGAGAAGAAGGACCGCAGCGACAATTACTACATTGTGTAATTAACGCAAAGTAGTGTGCCATTAGAACATATAAGAGCGATAAAGATAGCGATAGACATAAGGATTGAAGAAGAAGGAGGTGAGCGAGCACATTTAAGATGCTCGCTCAGTCAGCCATTGTCTGCTGAGCGAAGAGTAGTAGAACGTTGTGTGAGAGTAGTTGTAGAGATAATAAGTAGTATAGAGTGTGTGAGAGTATTCGGAGATAATAAGTAGTTGTGTACAGAATCAGACTAATTTGCGAAGTATTTCTAACCCATCGAAGCGTGTCGTTGTGCAGATATAGTAAGGAGCGAGCGAGGCGTACAACTTCGTGAGGTTGTAGCGAGCCAGTATAACGGTGAGTGTGAGTCCGTGTCGGCGAGCCATTCGCTCCCCGACGTGCCGTTTCTTTCAGGTTCAAGGAGTACATGGACGTACTCTCTCTCCCCGTGACGCGTGTGACTTGCGAGCGACATTCGTTTGTGCGTGCGTGAGAATTGTAAAGTTGCGGATTATTAAAGACGGGAAGTGTGAGCGGGTTAATAAACCGAAATAGTGCAAAGAACATAATTATTTCTTTCTTTTTTTTTGGTGTTGTGAAGTCTTTCGAGTATGCACGTGCCGTCTGATTCCCCCGTGTTGTGTCGTCCCATTAGTGCCGCGCAGTTTTCGGTTAGTTCAACAGGAGATTTTTGCCGCCGAGGGTTGCGACCGTCCCCAGATCGTCCGTCGGATCACGAGTTCGCGCCGGAGATAAGAACCGTGCAAGTTATAAACGCGACCAGGCGCCCTTACCAAAGAAATAGGCCGCGTTAAAATCAAAGTTAGTCCTAAAGAGAATTTAACGGATCTTTGTTAAATAGCCCTCAGGGCGAGTCTAGTGGCGCGACGCGGAGAAGTAAAATTTACCGTGTCACAGTTTGAAAAATGAGAAGCGGAGGAAACTTTTGTAGATGAGTGTAAGGAGAGTGATCGATGAGGGTAAGAGTATAACTTAGATGACTTAATGGAATACGCTATTTCACTAGATTCTCTAAAAAATTGATGAGATCAGTCTCAGAATTTATAGGTGTAGCTTTATGAGTAGTCTTGGATTTTATAAAAATTTTAGGCCCACGAACAAGTTAAAAATCCATTTTCTTTATCCTTGGCTTTCGATCGAACTTTCTTGTGTAGGTTGTAGATGTCTTTTGGCAGGAATCCATTGATATTTGTAAGTCCTGCAGCTAATGGTTCAGGGACACCCACTGACTGTAGCAATTCCTTATTAATGGCTGATGTTTGAAATCTTTTTTGTTTTATTTTATCACTAATGATGGCATGAGCTAGGGCTGGCGGGGTTAGACTCGCTATGAGTTGCTCCGTAGTGAAATCCGATATAATATGAGATGCCGGTGTTCTATTGTCTCTGGCTTCCAAGTCAGGGTGAATTGTTTTGAGTGCTAGAAATGCCAGCTTTCGAATATCGATATCGGTTATATTTTTAAACCACCCAGTACGATATTGGAAGATAGACGCTGTTGAGTATCGACTAATTCATCGTCGAGAGGAAAATGAGGCGTTTAATTTTTCATGTTGTTGAATCCTGCTGGTACTGACTGCTACGCCTTCTGCTGAGTCTGTGAATGATATCTACCAGCTGATGGAGTAAACTATCTACTAGCTGACGGAGGGAAATAAAATCAGTCTTTAATTTATCGATGTCCTCTACTGTAATATGGACTCACTGGAACAGTGCTGGAATTACATCTAGGACTTGCGGCTTTTCAGTGAACTCCACTATTTTTTCATTAATGTTGGACATCGATGTTTGGAAAGTGGTGATAGTAAATCCAATGTCATCCAGTTTGTCAAGTTTCTCCATTTTGCACAGCAGCATGTTGAGAACTTCATCAGTGGCTGGCGTGCGTCGATTATCAGCTTTCCACCAGTGGAGGTTGCAGAGCTCGTAGAATTGTTGTACGATCTTAGTCTTGCATTGTCCGAAATTGGTATTGTAGGTCGTGAGGAGTTGTTAGATGTAGGTGTGTTGATAGAAACCAAACACATGTTGCAAACTTTTATTTTTTGGTTTTGGTCATCTAGGACTATTTTAAGAAGGTTAGGTAGTGAAGTAAAAATGATAAGATCATTCCAAAAATTTAACAACGTTGTTCTTTGATTAATTCCATATAACCATGCAAAATTTCAGATAATTTGTCAACACAGTTATGAAGTTATTCAATGTCAAAGTTTGATTCTTATACAGAGGTTCCTGTGGGAAGTGCCTTGGAAACACAAAATACTTAGAATGCGATTCTTAACAAATGATAATAATGAGATAAAAAAACTATTAGCAATATTGCAAATATATGTGAAAATGTTTGTACGAAATTTCAGTGCGATAGACATTCTGGGTACTGAAGGAAAACGTAAATGAAACACTGAATTCGTGGGCTGCGGGAGCGGGTAAACGGTGAGAGGCATCGCAGTGCGGGGAGCGAGGGTACCCCTCTTCAGACCCCGGGAGCGGTGATCTACCCAACCTCGTTAAAAGTTGTGGATTACGTGTGATGCTTGTAACATTTATGAGAGAGAGAAAAAGAGAAAGGAGAGAGAGAAAGAGAGAGAGAGAGGAGAGAAAGAGAGAGAGAGGAGAGAAAGAGAGAGAGTGATTGATTGATTGAATCGTTTATTGACGCCTTGGGGTATAATCCCGCCTGGCGCTGAATGAAAAAATACAAATAAGAGCTTACAAATATAATATAATAATAGTTAAAGAAGTGAACTAACCAGGTATAAAGTATAGAAATTGGTTGAACAACAAATTAGACTAGAACGACATAATGAGCATGATTTAATAAAATAAAATAAAGTGTAATATAGATGCAATACAATAACGTGTAATATAATTTGATATAAACGGTGCAAAACGGAACATATTTATAGTCGCGCACGCAGAAGGGGCCTGACCCCGGCTGGGCGGTAAAGTAGGTTGGGCGACAGATGTTCGTTTACGACTCGGAGTGTCCAGTCCGCTACGTCATCAATAAAAAGCGTGTCACATAGGGCACGTTTGAAGGCTGCGAGATTAGCCGGAGCGAACTTGAGGTCCAGGAACATGTTGAGCAGGGCCATGACCACGAGCGTAAAGGAATTTCCGTAAGCCTCAGTGCGCCGATTGCGGTGAGCGGCGTACATGAATATCTATGTTGAGACGGAGGTTAAATTTATCCAGAAGGTAGGGCGGATGCACATGGCGACGACTTTATACGCTTGAAGACCTATAAAATATAAGCGTCGTCTGTGGGCCGAAAGCCAGCCAAGGCCTAACCTGTACGGGGTGACGTGAGCACGGTACGGGACATTCCCTATCACAAACCGGACACAGGCATTGAGCGCGGTTTCTAGCTTCTTTACGCGCGACTTGTCGATGTGGTGATAGACTGGACACGCGTAATCGAAACGGGGGAAGATGAGGCTCGCCACAAGAAACTTACTGGTGGATAGCGTTAGGGCATGGCGGTAAAACCTTGCACGTCACTACCCTGGCGTGCGGCTGCCTGTCAAGAGTGTGGCTGAAGGTCACTCTCAGGCTCCGAGCCTCAGTTTCATATGGCAGCGAGTGCCCATCGATGGTGACACGGGGCACGTTTTGGTGATCAACATCTGTAGCGTACAGTACGCTACCCAAGATAACGACCTTCGTTTTGCCTGGGTTAAGAATGAGACCATTGCTCTGGTCCAGTCCGCGACAGCCTGAGCATCGGTGGTGATTTGAGTAATTGCTTCATAGATGTTGGCCGGGAAGAAGTGGATATATAGCTGAGTATCGTCGGCGAAGATCATTAACTTGGCAAAGCGTACGGCGGCCGGAAGATCGTTAATAACAATTAAGAACAGATGGGGCCCCAGAACGCTGTCTTGGGGAACTCTTGAAGCAACGCGCAGCCAATCCGAGATTGAGTCGCCAATCTCAACAACCGCCTGAAGCCGGTCGGCCAGGTACGTGAAGAACCAGCGAAGGACACGGTTCGACACGTTAATGCCTCTGAGCTTGGCGAGGAGAAGCGGATACGGTATGGAATCAAATGCTTTCGAAAAGTCGAAAAGGATCAGCAGGCTCATCATTCTTCGATCGATAGCATAGCACACGTCGTCAAAAATACCCACGAGAGCTGTCTCTGTGCTGAACCCCTGGAGAAAGCCTGTTTAGCGTAGGTGTCTATTAATTTTTATATGGTTTCCATGATTTTTTTTACTAAAATCTTGAATATTTTTGTATAGCACATTATATGGGACAAACTTTAAAAAATTGGTTAAGAATCATTATGAATTTCTTCGAATGGATTGCCAAAACTTTTGACATTTGGCGTTGACAGCATACTTTTGCAAGTTGAGATCTCTGGTTCGCTCAGAGTGAAAATTTTGAAAAAAATTTTAAATTTTATATTTATTATTATGTTTTGAACTTATTTGATTTCAGAGTGAGATGCCCAGACTGAAACATCTGACAGATGATAGAAGTTCTGAATAAAGTAAAAAAAACACAAATAACTGTTATGTTCTAGGAGAGGCTCAGAGTTCCGAAACACCAATTTTCTTGAAACTCATAGAGGTTATAGGGAATATCACACCATGAACCTCTGTAGCGTTATAGACCCTAACGTCTTTTTCTGGCTATTTCAATTTTGCTTCGCCCTAGAAGAAGCTTTGTGATAAAAAAAAAATTTTTTTGAGACAATGTGGTGGGAATATTATTTATAATAAAATTTGTAATCGAAATACACTATCTTTAGAAAATGTCCGTATTGATGTATGTCCAACGCTGATATCTCATGATCAACTCGACTGATTTTAATTAAGTTTCATGCAAAAATAACAAAATGCCGGCTGTTCAAAAAAAATGTTTCGAAAAATTGGGTTTTTTTGCTTCTTTTTTCGGTTGAGAAATATAGTTAAAATTGAACTTTTAACGTAATCCTAGTTCCGGCGATAGCTATACATGTAACGAAGACGTGGTAAAAATTTGGTAATAATGGGTTAAATACTTTTTGAGAAATCGAGCACGCCAACCGGAAAAAAGTGATTTTGAAAAAAACGCGTTTAAAGTTGGAAGCCGCGAATCGCACACCGTAGAGTGCGCCAAACTAAAATCGACAAAACACACACTTGCAGTGACCAGAACGGTTTGAAATTTTTACACAGCATTTTTTATATGTTTTCCTTTTGGAAATGCATTAAAAAAAATATCGATTTTTTGAAAGTGATAAAATGGTATGAACCCTTAATCTTAAGAATACTTCTAAATGTGAAATTTTGATGTCGCGCATTGAAAAATATTAAAAATTCGTAGAGCTAGAATTTTTGGAAGATAAGATTGTTTTGTTAAATTTTAAGAAAATCCACACGAGTGTGCTGGCTTCGAGGCTCAAATTTGTCACAATCTTTTGTGTGTGTGTGTGTGCGTGCGTGCGTGCGTGTGTCCGTGCATGCGTGCGTGCGTGTGTGTGTGTGTGTGTCGCTGATAAAAAATTAATTTTTTCAAAACTCTCAGAAAATGTTCTACTATTTATTCCGGATACCCCTGAATTTTTTCCAATATTTTTTGGAAGTTATTCCAACCTCAAAATTTGGAAATTTTGAATGCTTTCATGAAAAGGCAATTTCCATGATTTTTTTTACTAAAATCTTGAAAATTTTTTTATAGCACATTATATGGGACAAACTTTAAAAAATTGGTTAAGAATCATTATGAATTTCTTCGAATGGATTGCCAAAACTTTTGACATTTGGCGTTGACAGCATACTTTTGCAAGTTGAGATCTCTGGTTCGCTCAGAGTGAAAATTTTGAAAAAAATTATAAATTTTATATTTATTATTATGTTTTGAACTTATTTAATTTTAGAGTGAGATGCCCAGACTGAAACATCTGACAGATGATTGAAGTTCTGAATAAAGTAAAAAAAACATAAATAACTATTATGTTCTAGGAGAGGCTCAGAGTTCCGAAACACCAATTTTCTTAAAACTCATAGAGGTTATAGGGAATATCACACCATGAACCTCTGTAGCGCTATAGACCCTAACGTCTCTTTCTGGCTATTTCAATTCTGCTTCGCCCTAGAAGAAGTTTTGTGATAAAAAAAAAAATTATTGAGATAATGGGTTGGGAATATTATTTATAAAATTTGTAATCGAAATACACTATCTTTAGAATATGTCCGTATTGATGTATGTCCAACGCTGATATCTCATGATCAACTCGACCGATTTTAACGATTCAGTGATCATTTTTTAAAATTTTGCTCAAACGCTTCGGGTCAATATTCTATTTTTGTAAAATTAATTTTTTTTTATAGATATTTATCAATATTCAAAATTTTTATTTTCGTTTTTTTTGGTATTTAGACGAAATATTGTTCATATATTATGAATTCGCTGTATGCAGAATTAAATTCTCGGCAATTTAAAAAAAAAAGAAGTCGATAGCTTTATTTTGTTACAAGTTATTGATGAAAACGTAATATTTTGTAAATAGGTTACATTTCGAAATTAAAAAAAGATTGTGACGTAGTGAATTACTCTCGAAGATTAGAAACTCATCCAACGACTCAGTAATCACTAGCCACTATCCACTACTCCGGCTGAAGATTCACTCTCAACAAGGGGGTTCAAAACTAGCAACAACTTCCTCCGCGACACGATACCCACAATGATACTAGCGTGCTCCTGGACTATTCACCAGCAACACTTAAATACACTAAATAAGAGACAATACAGAACACATACAATCACACTCGCAATAAAATACACAGATAAGGATAATTAATAATGCAATTTATTTATTCAAATAATAATGCCGGGGACACCGGAGTATTCGGCTCGGTATGCCGTAAATGTCGGCTTTCGCACTCCAGATTTCCTCTACACCTGGGTCTAAAACAGAATTAACCCAGACTGTACACAAAATCCTCGAATTCCGCTGGTAGAATGCCCAAGATCCCTAAAATACGTAAATCACGGCCCACTACTCCTCGACTATACACCTTTACCTCACTCGACCCGTTCACTCGATACGTTTCACTCACCAATGTAATCACAGCTAACGGTATCCTCTACACTTACTAAGAGTAGTTGCCTGACCCCCGGTAACTGCATAAGAGAGCCCTCGTTGTAATCTCCCTTAACTCAATACCTCGGATTGCCACGTGCAAGTCATCACCGATCATCGCGCCCCGCGTGTCCTGTCGTGTAATAATTTATCATTACTTCGCACGTGCCCCTCTTAGTCGTCCCGCGCGAGTATATACTTATCTGTATACAGCCCATGCCGTGCCCGTCAATCCTTCTCTCTCTCATCCTCTCTCCCTCTCTCTCTTTCTCTCTCTACTCCTACGCTCCCCTCTCCCACCTCACTCTCCCTTCTCACACGGTGCGCCCGATTATCAGCGTACTCGTCAGTCTGCCGCACTCTCTCGTACTGCGCGCTCCTCTCTCTCCCGCGTGCTCGCCGTCCCCTCCCTTCTCTTTCGCTTGATGCGCTACCTACGAAGATTCTCCACTACGTCGCGTAACTCTTCGGGCGCGCGCTCCTTCTCTCTCGTCCTATCTCTTCTCCGCGACCCTCTCCCTCTCCAGCGCGGGTGCTTTGGTAGGCGAGCGAGTGTAGTGCTCCAGCTCGGTAGAGAGAGAGAGACTACCCATGATGGCGTCTCGCCTGCCTTGAGAGCACAAGGTCGACGCTTGTGAATGCGTCACAAGATATCAACATCAATATTTTTTTGGTTATAAAGGATGTTGAGCACTATAAGTTACAAAATTTTTAGCTTATTCTATTTATTATTTTTGGAGAAAAAAAAATAATTTAGAACAAAAAGTGATTTTTTTGTCGTTGCATAACTAGAGTACAATTTACTTAATCACTTTGAAATTCTTTACAGGTTGTGAATACGAATCGAGACAGTTCTTTGGGCAAAAAAATTGATCCATAAATTTCGAAGACATTTGAGGTTAAAATTTTGTTAACTTTTTTTTTTAAATCGTAATTTCTCAAGAACGACTCTATGTATCTGAATGAGATGTATAGCATTCAAAAGAGAATTAAATTAACTATATTTTCTCAAACAAGTTAACTTTCTAGCTATTACGGTTCTTTTGTTATTAACAAAAACGTACAGATTAAAAAACAATGAGTTTTATATGTAAAATTGTCTTATTCACTTCAAAATTCATTGTACAGGTAGATTATTGATAGTTCTCGGCCGAATTCTTTTGGCAAAATGATTGATTTATAAATTTCAGAGATATTTGAAATTAAAATTTTACTAGACCTGTTTTGTAATGTATTTCCTGAGAATGGCTGTATGTATCGGAATGGGATGGGCAGTCGTTGAAAGAAAATTGAAATATTTATATTTCCTCAAAAGGAAAATTAAAATAATCCTAAAAGAATTAAAATCACAAAATAATAAATTACAAATGGAACAGCAATGAATAGTCATGAAATAATTACAAGTTAATATTTCCCATAAAATATTTCCAATTATTTCTTGAAAATTTATTTTTTGGATTTCAATTTAATAAAAGGAATCGATAAATTAGTTTAAGAAAGCTAAGTGCCAATGAATTAGCAGCGGTTTTTTTAAATGTTCCCGAAATGCATATTTTTTCCATGATTTGCTGTTTTTGCTGTTTGTGCTACAAGCCAAGTCTATTTCATTACTTATATTAATCAAATGCACATTAACATGTTAAACATTTAAAATCAAGTGTATAAATGAGTTATACAAAATTTCATTACCTAAATATACATCACTTCTGTGATATTCACATGATTCTATTTGGTTTGCCTCTAACATAACATAAATGCTACAGCAAAAAAAAATTAAAAAAAAAAAACAAATCGTGAAAAAAATGTGCACTACGCACACATTTTTAAAAATTAAAATAGCTGTAACTTTTTTCTAGAGAGACATTATGGTTGATAACTCTACAGAAATTCGTGGTGTGATATTTCCTACAACCTGTGCGAGTTTCAAGAAAATGGTCGAGAGGTCAAAAATTTGTTTTCTTTTAAAATCACCTAAATCGCTTCCTAACCATCCCATATGTTACCCTGAATTTTTTCAGATTTTTTTCACTTCTAGTTTTTTAGTGGCAGAGGGTCAAAGTT